>JAUCBJ010000534.1:0-52797 GCA_032718475.1 Nemertoderma westbladi | reverse complement strand
GTCAGTCAGCCAGTCAATCAATCAATCAGCAAACAATTCTTACAGTAATGAACCTCTCGGTTCCTAACTAGTGACGGGCCTAGCGGCCCGATAAGGAACCGACTTTTTATTTTAAATAAAAGAGACAACGAGAATTAGTATAGAACTAATCATTATGTAAAAATACAATCATATTTCATACAATAATTATTAATAAATTCGATCTATCATTAGTTGCTCAATTCTAGAACAAAATCGACATGCAACTAGTGAAGACCTCGTTTTGGAATTTCGAAACCAAGCTGGTGCGATGCGCGATATCGTGTTTAGTTAATAAATTGAAAACTCCATCAATTCATGTGCAACCAGTAATAAGAAATCGCGATAAATGTAATTAAATAAAAATTATTCTAGAAAAATTTTCCTCAAAAAGTATGAAGTCTTGGCATTGGTGACGCGAAACTAGGCTAGTGAGATTCAGGATATTGCGTTTAATATAAAAATCGAAAATGTTATCGAATTCTGTAAAGGCGTTAATGAAATGCTGCAACTTTTTTGAAATTTGTAAAATTCTAGAACTAGAAAAAATTAATTTTTGAACGGTGCTGGTTGATTGGGCTTGACTCGTCTTGATTTGGCTCAACTGGCTCAGTCCGGCTCGATTGGGCTCGACTGGGCTCGGTCCGGCTCAATTGGGCTCGACTTAGGCTTGATTGGGCTCGACTCGGCTCTATTGGGCTCGACTCGATTCGATTGGGCTTGACTCAGCTTGATTGGGCTCTACTCGACTCAGTCCGGCTCAATTTGGCGTGACACGGCTCGATTGGACTCGGCTCGGCTCGGTCTGAGTCGACTCAGCTCGATTCGGCTCAATCGGCTCGATTGGGTTCGACTCGGCTCGGTCTGGCTCGACTTGGCTCAATTGGGCTCAATCCGCTCGACTCGGCTCGATTGGGCTTGACTCGGCTCGATTTGGCTCAACTTAGCTCAGTCTGGCTCGATTGGGCTCGACTTGGCTTGGTCCGGCTCAATTAGGCTCGACTAGGATTGATTAGGCTCGACTCGGTTCTATTGGGCTCGACTCGACTCGATTGGGCTTGCCTCGCCTCAGTCTGGCTCGACTAGGCTTGATTGGGCTCAACTCGGCTCCGTTCGGCTTGACTCGGTTCGATTGGGCTCGACTCGGCTTGATCGCCTCGATTGGTTCTATTCGGCTCGATCAGTATGATTCGGCTCGATTGACACACGCTGCTGGAAGGGTCAAAGCCAAACTCACGTGCTGCTCGAAGGGACAAAGTCAAACAGTGTGTCTATTATTTGATGTAATTCACGTGCTGCTCGAAGGGCGCAACATCATATATCAAGGGTCAAAGCAAAACTCACGTGCTGCTAGAAGGGACAAAGTCAAACATTGTGTCTAATATTTGATTAACTCACGTGCTGCTCGAAGAGCGCAACTACATATATCGAAACAAGCCCCTGTCAAGTATTTTAATAATAATATAATAATATACACTCCCCAACGGGGCAAATGAAATTCGGTAAAATCATAATATTATTTTATCAATAAAATAGATATAAAATAAAAATAAAAATAGAAATAAATCAATTTGTATTTTAATTATATCAGAAATCGTTGCCATGCATAATGTACTATATTTGGGTCCCATGACCCACCCCATTGAACAGCTTTGCTTACATCTGATAGAGAGTAATCCCAAATTAACTTCCCTCTACGAAAATTATTTTAATTAAATACATACAACATAGCAGTCTACTCTACAGTCAACAGTAGTAGGCCTACACAATAACTAAAATGGCATTCAGCTTACCAGCTATTCGCATTAAGCTACTGTAATAGATATTCGATTTCATTGGATTCAGTGAGTGTGTCAGTGAGAGCAATCAGCTTATGATGTAATACATTAGAATCCCACAGCTTTTGTTTGCTTACTGTCTGAGTTGTAGAGTGAGGATAATACTTGGCACAGAAAGCATTTCCTTGTTAGGTGGCCATTCCTATAGAATAGCATTACTAGGCCATCTCTATCCATTTTTCATGAGTGCCAGCTGGTGTTTTTATCATTGCGCCTATGGCGTTTTTTCGTTTATGTCTATTTTTCGAGCCCACGGCTCATGGACGAAATAGCGGAACATACCAGGGACCTTAGAATCGCGGTATCTAGTCGCTGTGAAAATTTCATCAAAATCGTTAGCCAGCCAGCCAGCCAGCCAGTCAGTCAACAATTCTTACAGTAATGAACCTCTCGGTTCCTAACTAGTGACGGGCCTAGCGGCCCGATAAGGAACCGACTTTTTATTTCAAATAAAAGAGACAACGAGCTCGGCTCGGTCTGGCATGATTAGGCTCGATTCAGTTCGACTTGGCTTGATCGGCTCGGTTTGGCTCGATTGGGCTCGACTCAGCTTCATTGGGCTCAACTTGACTCAGCTCGATTCGGCTCAATCGGCTTGATTGGGTTCGACTTGGCTCGGTCTGGCTCGACTTGGCTCAATTGGGCTCGACTCGGCTCGATTGGTCTCGACTCGGCTCGATTGGGATTGATTGGTCTTGACTCGGCTCGATTTGGCTCAACTTGGCTCTGTCCGGCTCGACTGGGCTCGGTCCGGCTCAATTGGGCTCGACTAGGCTTGATTGGGCTCGACTCGGCTCTATTGGGCTCGACTCGATTCGATTGGGCTTAACTCGGCTCAGTCAGGCTCGACTCGGGTTGATTTGGCTGAACTCGGCTCCGTCCGGCTCGACTCGGCTCGACTCAGCTTGATTGGTCTCGACTCGACTCAGTCCGGCTCAATTTGGCGTGGCATGGCTCGATTGGGTTCGGCTCGGCTCGGTCTGAGTCGACTCAGCTAGATTCGGCTCGATTGGGTTCGACTCGGCTCGGTCCGGCTCGACTTGGCTCAATTGGGCTCGATTCGGCTCAATCCACTCGACTCGGCTCGATTTGGATTGATTTGGGCTTGACTCGGCTCGATTTGGCTCAACTTGGCACAGTATGGCTCGATTGGGCTCGACTTGGCTCGGTCCGGCTCAATTGGGCTCGACTAGGATTGATTGGGTAAGACTCGGCTCTATTGGGCTCGACTCGACTCGATTGGGCTTGTCTCGGCTCAGTCTGGATCGCTCGGCTTGATTGGGCTCAACTCGGCTCCGTTCGGCTTGACTCGGCTCAATTGGGCTCATCTCGGCTTGATCGCCTCGATTGGTTCTATTCGGCTCGATCGGTATGATTCGGTTCGATTTACACACGCTGCTGGAAGGGTCAAAGTCAAACTCACGTGCTGCTCGAAGGGACAAAGTCAAACAGTGTGTCTATTATTTGATGCAACTCACGTGCTGCTCGAAGGGCGCAACATCATATATCAAGGGTCAAAGCAAAACTCACGTGCTGGTCGAAGGGACAAAGTCAAAGTGTGTCTAATATTTGATTAACTCACGTGCTGCTCGAAGGGCGCAACTACATAATATCGAAACAAGCCCCTGTCTTGTATTTTAATTATATCAGAAATCCTTGCCTTCAGTACAAAATATCTAAAAATTCATTTACCTGAAGTATTGGTAACATTATAAATTCGCTTTTCACACAGTAGTTAACTAAAGCAAATACCCTTCAGGTTGACTGAATGATTTTATTAATGTTTGCCATGCATAATGTATTATATTTGGGTTCCATGACCCACCCCATTGATTGAACAGCTTTGCTTACATCAGATAGAGAGTAATCCCTCTACTCCTCTTAACTTCCCTCTACGAAAATGATTTTAATTAAATACATACAACCTAGCAGTCAACTCTACAGTCAACAGTACACAATAACTAAAATGGCATTCAGCTTACCAGCTATTCGCATTAAGCTAATAGATATTCGATTTCATTCGATTCAGTGAGTGTGTGAGGGCTATTGGGAGAGCAATCAGCTTATGATGTAATACATTAGAATCCCACAGCTTTTGTTTGCTTACTGTCTGAGTTGTAGAGTGAGGATAATACTTGGCAGAGAAAGCATTTCCTTGTTAGGTGGCCATTCCTATAGAATAGCATTACTAGGCTATCTCTATCCATTTTTCATGAGTGCCAGCTGGTGTTTTTATCATTGCGCAAATGCCGTTTTTTCGTTTATCTCAATTTTTCGAGCCCAGAGGCTATGGACGGAGTAGCCGATCATGCCAGGGACCTTAAAATCGCGGTATCAAGCCGCTGTGAAAATTTCATCAAAATCGTTAGAGTGGTTTTGGCTAGAGATTAGTCAGTCAGTCAGTCAGCCAGTCTCGAGCAATTCTTACAGTAATGAACCTCTCGGTTCCTAACTAGAGACGGGCCTAGCGGCCCGTGAAGCAAGTCGTAGGAGACAGTACAAGTCAAGTAAAAGCTTTTTGTTCTGTCTGATAATCAATTAGTGTGGGCGTAGTCCCGGTGGTGTACGAGAAATTTTCTAGACAACTTCAAACTATAATTATTATGTTGTAATCATCCAATGAATTATAAAAGCTGTTGTGATTATAGAAGATAGAGAGCAGTTAGCGAAATGATTATTTTATTCTATCGGATAGAGTAGTCGGAGTCTCAGAGAGGAGTCGAGGTGTCAATTGATTAATAATAATAACAGCAGTTGTCATGAATTCAATATACAATCGCGCACAAGAAGTGAAGCACAAGAAGACAAATTCGTTCTTATTTTTGTAATAAATTAAACAAGTTGAGATGTTTCAATGTAAACTGCAATTAACAATTTACACTGTTTAATGTAAACCACCATATTAATTAAATACAACAATTATATTATTATTATAACAGATTTTTATATTTCAAACTATAATGTTAGCCTTATGGAGAATCATTCTGAGGCTGAGTAAACATTCAGCCTTATAAACATACAGCCTCCACAGTATTAATGTTGGCACAAAGATTTCAAAATAAAACAATAATGCGATGAGAGCATAGTACAATACACTGTGTAGCCAACACACTGTATAACTAACAGTCATTTAGCTTGCACGCCAATTAATTAACATAGCAAGGATGCATGGGGTAGAGTTATTCAGCTGAGACTGTAATAGGCAGCTAAACCAGTTAATGTTTGCTTACGGTCTGGGTTGTAGAGTAGAGTGATAATACTTGGCACAGAAAGTACTTCTTTGTTAGTTGCCCTTCCTATTGAATGCATTACCAGGCCATCTCTATACATTTTTCATGAGTGCCAGCTGGTGTTTTATCATTGCGCCTATGGCAATTTTCGTGTTTTGGGGCTATTTTTCGAAATAAAACAAGTTGAGATATTTCAATTCAAACCGCGATTTCACAAGTACCCTTAGAAATCCATTTTCATGGTCCATGCAAAATTTCATCATAATCGTTAGAGCCGTTTTTGCTCTAGGTCAGTAGTCAGTAGCCAGTAGCCAGTAGCCAGTAGCTTTTTTTTCTTACAGTAATCAAGTCTAACGACTTGCTAACTAGAGACGGCGTCAAGACGCCGTTAAGCAAGTCGGAAGTCATCAATCAAATGTAAATTCCATCAACAATGTTTGCCTATGGTCTGAAGGAAAGTGTTATTTACCTATGGTCAGAGAGAGAGATTCCACGCTGTAACTTGGCAATTACTCAAATCCATTCACCTGAATGGCACAGTAGAGTAAACTAAAGTAAATTTCCTTAACAATGTTTGTCTATGGTCTGAAGGGAAGCCGCTAAAAGCCATTCACCTATAAAACATTTTTAATGCCACAGTGTGTAACCTGATACAGATATTAAGCATTGATTTTTACATTTCAAACTATAATGTTAGCCTATGGAAAATCATATTATGTGGCTGATTAAGCATACACTTTTATAAACATAGTCTCCACAGTATTAATGTTGGCCAAAAGATTTATAAATAAACAATTAGACACAATGTATTTTAGTTTATACACCAGATGGTGTGGAGAGTTCTGTCCATTCAACTAATGCTGAGCTACGCGGTAGGTAGGACAAAGGAATTTAGTTGCCAAACCAGATGGTGTAATTGTTCTATGCCTTACACTCTGTCTATGACAGACGAGGTTTGTTTGTCCTGTACAAACAATGCGATCTACACTCGCTCGAGTTGAGTTGAGATGTAATTAGTTGGCCATTCCTCTATTGAATAACATTACTAGGCCATCTCTATACATTTCATTCATTCTAAATGCCGTTCACCTATAAAACATTTGGAATTGAATGCCACAGTGTGTAACCTGATAAGATAATAAGCATTGATTTTTACATTTAAAACTATAATGTTAGCCTATGGAGAATCATATTATGTGGCTGATTAAACATACACTTTTATAAACATACAGTCTCCACAGTATTAATGTTGGCATTAATGTAGCCAACACACTGTGTAATAGTCATTCAGCTTACATTAGCAGAGTGAGTAACCAGAGAATAATCATAGCCGATAAATGTCATTCACCTTACAAAACATTTTGAATGTTAGTGTTAGCCTTACAAATTATCAGTATGAGGCTGAGTAAACATTCCGCCTTAGCCACAGTGTGTAACCTGAAACCTGATGCAGTGATTTTTATATTTCAAACTATAATGTTAGTCTTAGCCTTACAGAGAGAGTATCAGTATAAGGCTGAGTAAACATTCCACCTTATAAGTATACAGCTTCCACTGTATTAATGTTGGCATTAATGTAGCCAATACACTGTACCTAACAGTCATTCAGCAGGGGGAAGAGTTATCAGCTGAGGCGGTAATAGATTGCAAACTAAACCAACCAGTTGGCAGCCTCACCGATTTATACTAAGCCTGTGTAGAACCACAAACTAAATCAACCAGTTAATATTTGCTTTGACAGAGTGTCCTAGGGCCTAAACAAACAGTATGGGTGTACTAAGTATAATAATCTTGGCAACCTCATCGATTTATTACTAAGCCTTGTGTTGAAATGCATTACATAAGCCATTTTTCGTCAGGACACCAGCTGTCATTTGTGTTATTCTACCATTGCGCCTATGGCGTTTTTTCGTTTACGTCTATTTTTCGAGCCCAGAGGCTATGGACGGAGTAGCCGATCATGCCAGGGACCTTAGAATCGCGGTATCTAGCTGCTGTGAAAATTTCATCAAAATCGTTAGAGTAGCTTTGGCTGTAGATCAGTCAGTCAGCCAGCCAGCCAGTCAATCAATCAGCCAACAATTCTTACAGTAATCAAGTCTAACGACTTGCTAACTAGAGACGGCGTCAAGACGCCGTTAAGCAAGTCGGAAGTCGTCAATCAAAGGTAAGTTCCCTCAACAATGTTTACCTATGTTCAGAAGGGAAGTGTTATTTACCTATGATCAGAGAGAGATCCCACTCTGTAATTTGGCAATTGCTCAAATCCATTCAGCTGAATGACTCAGTAGAGTAATCTAAAGTAAATTCCCTCAGCCTCAACAGCGTTTGCCTATGGTGTGAAGGGAATCTGACAGAGAATAATCTTAGCCACTAAATGTCATTCACCTAACAAAACATTTTGAATGCCACAGTGATTAACCCAATACAGATAATAAGCAGTGATTTTTATATTTCAAACTATAATGTTAGTGTTAGCCTTACAGAGTATCAGTATGAGGCTGTGTAAACATTCCGCCTTATAAGCATACAGCCTCCACAGTATTAATGTTGGCCGAAAGATTTAAAAATAAAACAATTATTATTATAAATACAGTGCAATGCAATAGCCAACACACTGTGTAACTAACAATCAATCATTGCTTACACGTCAATTAACGTTAAATAAGAGAGAGTATTAGAGCCCAAGCCCCTACAGTATGGAATTCCATCCCACCCTCTGTGCGCCAATCTCAAAGTCTTCCCGGTGTTTAAGCGTGCTTTGGAAGGTTTGCTTCTAAATGGCCAATAAGACTACTATTAATTAATTAATTAGTCTTACTTTCTTTATTTTCTAATGATGTTGTCATTTCGAACTGTTCAATAAATTTTTGTAGTATTTAGGATTTTTACAGTAGTGTTTGCATGCAATATAATATATTTGAACATATCCGTTTACTCCAATACTGTACGATATTATAAACGGTACCAAAATAACGTAAATAATATTTTTCGCACAATGTTTCATCTTCTTGGTATGGTGTAGAATAAGTAACCAGCACTTTTCAGTTCGAACACAAAATTTTTAATTCACTTATACGATGCTATAAATTCACATTTATAGGTTTTCTAGGGCGCTGATTCTAATGGAATACATTTCTAATATGCCAGATCATTGATACTTGTATTTTTCGGCGTAATTTGGCAAATTTTGGTGCTAGCACCAAATTTCGTACCCATTACCAAAAAGTACAAGTTTGCGATGTCCAGTGCTGCTTTTATTGATTCCATCGGATTCAGGACCCTCATAAACCCGTATAACGCAAGAAACAAGATGATACTATCTACTGATCAATTTGCTTATTTTCCAAAATTTGCCAAACCTCTAAAACGCAAGAAATAAAATGTCACAAGCAATTTTATCTATTGAATGGATTTTCAAAATTTCGTGCTACTGCTAGCACCAAAAATTGCACACAGCACCGAAAAATACAAGTTTGATACGCTTGGTGAAATCGTATATATTTAATCGAAACGAGAACCCCAAAAAACCCAAATTGCGTAAAAAACAAGTTTCAAACAATCAATTTTCAAAATTGACATATTTCAAAGTTTGGTGCTGGCACCAAAATTTGGCACCCGCCGAAAAAAACAAGTTTGAAATTTCTAAATCAATTTATATGAATTCCATCCAATTGCTAACACCAAAAAACCGGTGTATATCAAAAATGGAGATGTTACAATTAATATTTAATGAAATGTAATTTTCAAAAAACGTCTCAAAAAAAGTGCCAAAAGTAGGGTTAAAAAATGGTGCTATAACTCGAAAAGTACCCAATATTTTTGAAAACGGTTTTCACTTCTAGGAAGACAATAGATGTTTAGGAAAAGTCATAAAATTTCAGAATCCCAACTGCGTTTGTTTCAGAATTATAATAAAAAAACCACGGGGGGGGTCATATTGACCCCCCCCCCCCCCCCGGGTTTAATAGGGTTAAGGGCACCTTTATCGTTGTTGAAATCAAAGAGAACAAATATGTTCAAAGATGAACGTCAGTGTGTGATATCTATCAACAAATATCCCTGTAAGGTGATATCTGTCATGATATCACTGACATCAAATATCACTGTAAGGGACTCTCGTCATGTGTGGTGAGAATATTCTATGTTTCTTACCTTATACGATTCCTGAGTGTTGCACTAGCTGAATATCGACCTCCCTTCTCACTAGACCTCTGGTTTCTTTCAGGGAATCTGCCGTTGGATATACCAGTCGAGTGATATGTAATAGACTCCAGAGGTTGTGTCTTGAATGAGAATGATTGGTTTCACTTCCAATGTATATTGTTCTTATATTCACTAGTCATATTGTCAATAGTGTTATTGCATGTTGCGTACAATGTATACACCAATAAACAAATGTCATAGCTTAAATAGCAGAGCAATGTAATGAAAGAGGGGTGATACTTGATACAGAATCACACTCAAGAATGAAACTCTGTAGCGAATATAAGTGGAATAGAATAAAGTACAGAAGTATCATTTATCGCTAAAATTATTATATATATATATTTATCAATATCACTGTATCATCAATCCTGCACCGTGTACTGACACACTGTATTGTACTCGTACTTAGATCCCGGTACCGGTACAGTAGTATATTAGTTAGTCAGTTAGTAGGCTGCTGTAAGGGGTAAAACGAACTTAGATCCTTGTCATTGCATTCGCGACACTCCCGACACCAAAAATAAATACAATTTATATACTTTTTTACCAATTATTGCATTCGTGACATTCCCAATACCAAAAAATTACTAAAAAATAAATAAAAAATTTATTCAATTTCTTCATAACAGTTCTTAATATTCTTCTCCGCATTATTTGCTGCCTTTCGTTTTGGTCTGGATGTGACTTCATTTACTTTCAGTTTCGACTTGATAGCTAGTTTCGGTCTGTCTAATTGTTTATCTATTGAGCTATCTGTATGTGTGTCACATTCTATTGGGAATAAAAGAGTTATATGTCTTTCTATTATTTTCTTTGATGGAAGCTTTACTTTTATGGAACGAACTTGACCATCAGAACTAGGTAATAATTTATGAATACGACCGAGTTTCCATGAACCTCTTGGAGGTTTTACAATTTTCTCTTTGTCTTTAATGATAACAACATCTCCCACCTTTGGGATGTGAGAATCTTTTACACGTGGTTGGGGCAGATCAGATTGATATCGTTCACGAAGAGACATCAAATATTCTTTATAGAATACATTCCAGAAGCTATCTAGAAGATTATTCCCTTCTTTCCATTGTTTTATGAGCTTATTTGCAGAGTTTTCTGGTTTCATCAAATAATAATCTAAATCCTTAGCATTGTCATCATCTTCTGATGTAGGTGTGCCAATTGTTGTGTTGATAGAGAGAAAGTGCGCAGGAGTTAATGTCAATCCGTCGTCGATTGCGGATGATACATACACCAATGTTCGGGAATTTATTACAGCCATCACTTCAGCAAATAAAGTTTGCAATTGAACTAGTGATAAACAAACTTTACCAATAACTTTCTTCATTACACGTTTCACTAATCCAACTACTCTTTCATATACACCTCCCATCCATGGGGCATAAGCTGTAATAAACTTAAATTTAGTATTACCAGTTAAAACATAACTTTGGACATCTTTGTTTGCGATTGTCTTTTCCCACATTTTTTCAATAACAGTTTTGGCTAGTTTAAAATGTGGAGCATTATCTGCAATTATCAGTTTAGGTTTGCTATAGCGAGCAAAGAATCTCCTCAAACATAATATGAATTCATCAGTAGTCATATCAAGTACAACTTCCAAATGGACAGCTCTAACTGTCAAACATGTGAATAAACATCCCCAGACCTTCACAGTTGTATTATTATTATCCTTGATATACAACGGACCAAGATAATCAAGACCAACATTGGTAAAGGCACTAGATCTTGAAACACGTATAGATGGCCATGATGGCATCGGGGGGGATTTGTAAGGTCCTCCATCCTTCCTTTTGCATATTTTGCAATTTCTGATTATAGATCGTACTACTGTTCGACCATGTGGTATCCAGTATTCTTGGCGTATTTGAGATAGCGTATGAGATATTCCTGAATGTAAAACATCAACATGGAACTTTAGGACTGTTAATTCTGTGTATCTGGATGCTTTTGGTAATAATTTTGGAAATTTAGCACTTTCCATTAAGTCCACATAATCATAACGTCCATGACAATGAATAAGTCCATTTTCATGTATTTGTAATCCGAGCTGACACTGTAAATTGTTCTTCTTCTTGTGTTTTATATCTATAATAATTTTACCATAATATTGTTTTTGGATATGAAGTTCCCACATTAGTTTGGATTTTTCTAACTCGGAAGGTAGAAGGAATTTGTCTTTTATGTTTGTCTTCTTTCGACAGTTATTAATAAATCGTTGAATCCATGAAGTGACTCGAATTAATCTTTTCAAGGTAGAGAAATTATTTATATCTAACTCAAAGGGACTGTTCTTTATTACAGTAGAAGCAAGTAATCCAACTTCATATAAGGTTTGTGGTCTGTTACTTGATATATTTTCTATCATTTCGTTAGTAATTGGAATTCTGTTCCATATTGGCCATGAAGTTTCTGGTTCTTTCAACCATTCTGGGCCTTCCCACCATAAATGAGATTCTTTAATATCAACTGCAGATTGTTTACGTGTAGCTAAATCAGCAGGGTTGTCAGAGCTAATGACATATCTAAAACATACATCTATTTGTGATTTTATTTCCATTATTTGTTTGTCAATAAATTTGCTTATAGATCTTGGAGATTTTAACCAATCTAAGCAACATTGTGAATCAGTAAACAATGTTTTGTTTGTAATTGTCACATTTAATGATTGAGCAACAAATACCATTGCACGTAATGTTATAACAAAACCTAGTAATTCAGATTTGGGAATACTGATATCATTTTTAGCAATTGTTTTTGCTGGTGTTAATCTATTTTTAGAGAAAACCAGACAAGTTTTTATTGCTTCATGATTAGTGATTCGTAAATAGACTGCAGCAGCATATGCATATTTTGATGCATCAGAAAATCCCACAATATCATATATTATTTTACTATCATCAACATAGCAAAAGCGGCGTGGTATTTGGTGAGTTGATATTTGTTGTAGTTCAATTACAATATCTTTCCATTGTGCTATTTGATATTCATTTAGTCTATCATCCCACTTCATATTATTGTTTTCTATCCACAAGGATTGAATGAATATTTTAGAGGCTAATGTTACAGGATTAAAGAAACCCATAGGGTCAAAGGTTTTTGCATGTATGCTAAAAACAGATCTTTTTGTATAGATATCATTCATAGATTCAGTTTGTGTTGGTCCTTTAACAGATAATGTATCTGATATTCTATTCCATGTTACACCAAGCACCTTTAAACTATCTTTGTCAACTTTATCATCTTCAGGTAGACTCTCAATAAACTCATTAGAATTAGACATATATTGTCTAATGTTCATTGAAGCAGCATTAAATATTTTCTTTGATTCATTATAAAATTCAATTGCTTCTGGTAGTGTATTTTTACCACTAATTATGTTATCAACATAAATATCATTGCGCAACTGTTTTGCATTTGGAGAGTCTACATTAGGAAGGGATAAATGGTGATCAATGGTTGCAGCTAATATAAATGTACTGGAGATTATTCCAAACAAGATTCTACAAAATCTGTAAACTGCAATATTGTCCTTTGTTGATGGAAGGGATGGATCTTTTAGCCAGAAAAATCTAGTTACATCCCGCTCGGTTCGGTTTAGGCCAACTTGGAGAAATGCTTTCTCAATATCTGCTAAGATAACAATATTCCACATTCTTAATCGTAATAACAGGCTGCATAAGTCCTGTAACTTGCAAGGTCCTCTATATAAGCATTCATTTAAACTTTTATTTTTTGACTTTGACTTTGAAGATGCATCATATACAATTCTGACCTTGGTTGATAATCTTTTGTAATCAACAACAGGATGATGTGGAATATAATGGAGTTTGTGACTCTCACACTCATTTTCGTCGACCATTTCAATAATTCCCTTTTTTATTTGGTTATCTATTATTGTAGCATATGATTTGAATAAAGTTTCATCATTTTGAAATCGTCGCAATAAGGTTTTAAATCTACCCAGTGCTAATTCTTTGTTGTCTACTAAATCAATAGTTTCTGCATGTTTCCATGGCCAAGAAACAAAATATATATTTTCTTTGATATCATATGCAATACTTTTATTAAATAACTCCATAGCTACATCGTCATCAATTTCATTCACTGTTGTATCTTTAATACCAATAGTTTCTAATTTCCAAAAGTTTTCTAAAGAATGGATTTCATGAGTTCCAGGTATTTTTGGGCTATCAATAGTTAATAAGCAATTTTCATTTGCTTGTTCATTGGGCTGTTCACATTCAAAACGACCTGATAACATCCATCCAAACTTAGAACCTAGCAAATATGTTCCTTTATCGATAGTAATTCTTTCACCAGTGACAAAATCACAATAATAGTCATTTCCGATTAAGAAATCAATGGTTACCACTTCGTTTTTAATTGGTTGTGGGTCTGCAAGTGGTAAACTACTTAATAAGAAGTTTGAGTTATTAATATTGATAGTTTGGCGTTGTAATTCGCCAGTTATTATGTTAACAACTTTGCAATTAACAATTTGGGAAGTTCCATCTTTACATAAAACAACAACTTCTGTTTCAGCACTTCTAATTTCGGTTGGTTCTTTACGACCAAATGTATTTACTGTATCAATTTTCTTGTCAAACAGTTTCAATCCAAGTTTTCTAGCCAGTTTCTCAGTAATAGTAGTTCGTTTACATCCAGTGTCGAACAAAGTTCTTACAGTATAATCCATCGATGCAACAGGGTTCTTTAGTTTTACTAAGGCTGTTTGCATTACTACAACATTATCAGAAGCTAATGTACAGTTTTCAATTTTACTGTTGTTTGTGTCAGTTGCTGATAAATCATTACAGTTGATGTCAATTGTTGCAGGCACTGAACTTTCTACTGATGCAAAATTTGCAGAAAAACCTCTGCTGTTGCCACTTGTTGGTTTCTTAGATGGAAATTGTTTAAAGCATAAACTTCTATGGTGACTACGGCGTTTTTTACAGTAGACACATGGTTTATCAATTCTACACTGGTTTGAACTATGTCCTTTCTTTGCACAAATGTAGCAATGACCCTTAATTTGCATTCGTCTTGAATCAGCATCATCATATTTTTTACATTCGTCACTCCAATGTTCACCCTTACAGTACAAACAAACTTTAGTGAACTCATGGTTAGAACTTACAGTTAGTGCTTCTGTTGTTGATTTGTAGATAGGCTTCTGTTGTGGATATGTTGACTTGTAGGCGTGTGGACTAGTAGACTTCGGATCTATAGACATCTGTTTTTTATCCCTTTCTTTATTTTCAGATTGTCCACTACATCTTTCTCCAGCCTCTCGGGCAGTTATAAATTTCTTTATATGTTTTCTCAAGGAATCAACAGTCCAATCCTCTTCAGGGTTTTTTTGGAGTTCCAACTGAACCTTTATCTGAGTGGGGAATTTTGAATTAATTAATGAAATAAAGACAGCCTGGTTTATTTCTTCCCCTAGAGCAATCAAACTTCTAAAATGTCTTTCTAAAATATCATATGTTGTTCTAAGCATTGCTGTATTGTTCGAGGATGGTGGAACTGACATTAACTCAGAGTAATGAGCATCAATAGTAAACTGTTTGTTACCAAATCTTTCTTCTAAAATTTTTACTGCGACATCATAATTTTCGTTAGTTAGTTCAATGCCTAAAATAGCTTGTTTTGCATCACCCTGTAATTTGGACTTTAAATATTGCAGTTTTTCTACAGGTTGCAATTTAGTGTTTCTATTAATCGCAGCATCAAAAGAATCCCAAAATTCTCTCCATTTTAAAAAACCACCATCATAACCTTCAAACTCTAGTTTGGGGAGTTTGACATGAGAATTAATATCACTGGTACCTGATACGAAAGTGTTAAAAGATGTACCAGGGGGATTTCGGCCTACATATTAAGGTTCCAGTGTTGTATTCATATTTTCAGTGAGCATCATTACTCTAGTATCAAGCTTAGTTAAATAATCATTTACATTGCTATCAAATGTAGATACAATCGAAACTTCCTCATCCTCGTCTACTTCTTCAATAAGGTCAAATATTTTTTCATCATATTCCTTTAAATTTGTGTAGTATCTATTTATTTTACCGTATATAATTCTTAAATCTTCTATATTTACCTGAGAGCCAGCATCTAACAAAATACCTGCTTCAGTAAACTCTTTCTTTATATTTGTCCGGACAGCATTTCTTTGCTGTTTATATTTTCTTAATCTTTTTGTCTCCTCCATATTATATATTTTATTTTAGTTATTGTATAAACGATATGGAGTAGAAAATGGATGTTAATAGCTCTGTTAACAACCGACCCATATATGAATATAGGTTAATACTTAAGAGTAATCAAATGATTTGTCACAATGTGGGCTATTAGGCCAGTACCGGCGGTTTATTGAAGTGCCGGTGTATAATTCTGCAATTCATTCACAAAATGTTGTTGATAGCTTAGTTAACAACCAAAGGAATATTTCATTGGGCGTTTAGGCCTTATTTCAGTACTTGCTGAAATAAATTCGTGAATATCCAGATATCATGTTTTTCACCATGAAGCCTAATAATTTATTTCAGTATTTATTAATTGCTGAATTGCAAATTAATTCTGTAATTACTGCAGTATTATATTATTATTAGTTCTACTGTTCTACAAACCTTGCTTTTGCTTTACGTTTCAGCGTTTTCTTCTTATTGCTGTATTGCACTTACAGTTTTCAACCATCTTCGTACCGTATTACATCTGTGCACTGGCATGACTGGTGTATGTCCGGACCGGTATCTGGTGCCGGTAGTAATAAATAGCATCCAGTACGAGGTATAATTTGGCAATTCTGTTTATCTAAATTTACTTATAGCCTACCAGCGTGGCGCGGGATCCAGCAGCCGGTAGCTACCGTAGTTAAAGTAATACATAAATATATGATAGTTTCCAGTTGAGTAAATTTCAGTATACAGACATAGGCCGTATGTTATGTAGGTCTGTAGGTTGACAACACAGCAATAGCTGAATAGGCGCCCATTAATAAGTTAATACAGCAGTCTCTAGCCCATTCGACTGACAGTCATAACGCTCTGCTACCATGTAGCGAATATAAGTGGAATAGAATAAAGTACAGAAGTATCATTTATCGCTAAAATTATTATATATATATATTTATCAATATCACTGTATCATCAATCCTGCACCGTGTACTGACACACTGTATTGTACTCGTACTTAGATCCCGGTACCGGTACAGTAGTATATTAGTTAGTCAGTTAGTAGGCTGCTGTAAGGGGTAAAACGAACTTAGATCCTTGTCATTGCATTCGCAACAAACTCCGCATCCAATATCGACATGTTAAATACACCAAATAGTACCATTAATAGATACTCGTCCTGACTGTGAATGTCTTGCCAACTCCCAACCAATATTGTCCCATTTGTTTGCACAACAATGATTACCGTATACCTACTATACTTTCCTATTTTACAATAACCTACAATAACCTATTTTACTATAAATATTGCATCCATTTGGCTTCAACAAATATGCAGTGATTAATGTGTTTTGTACTCTCATATTGCTTTCTCACTGTTTGTTTGTTCATCATCACTGTCTGACACACCTTGTCATACCACACTGTAACTCAGTCGCTAGCCAGTATTACACTATTACATCCACTGTTGGTACTCCCTTAACTACGCTCTTTATTGGTTCGGTATTATTCACTCGCAAATTATTGGTACTATTTTATGGTTCAGATATTGATGAATGTGATACCGATACTGATAATTGCCACATTGATGCTAGCTGCACAAATACTGTTGGTGGATTCAGATGTACTTGCAAACACGGCTATGAGGGAAATGGTGTATCTTGCACTAGTAAGTATTTAAATAACTATTTCAACTCCTTCATTCTAATTTAGTTTATAATAATATAATAATTGACCAAAAGACTGGAAACCCAAAAAATGCATGGATATTCTTGTTTATCATGTATTCTCGCTTATTCTCAAATCTGATTGGCTAAACAATAGGGTGATATAACTGTATATCACCCAGCTAAAGCCAAAATACCCAATGTAACTATATTAACACTCTTAATTCAAAATTCTAGAACTTAAATAACTGTATATCACCCAGCTAAAGCCAAAATACCCAATGTAACTACTATAATAACACTCATACTACAAAATTCTAGAACTTACACATTTTTATTGATTGTGTTTTAGATTATTATTTTTGCACAGTCTACCCAAAGTTGAAATAATTTATATCCATTCCCAACTGATTTAAATCACTTTTGTAGCTAATTAAATTAAATTAATTTATTCGGCCATTTATTAATTTATTTATTATATTTAAATTAATTATACGAAGTTATACGATTTATTTGCTTCAGCCGTATATCAACGTATCAACCGTATATCACCTTCTGGGACAGGCGATAATCTCTGTTTATCATGTATTCTCGCTTATTATCAAATCTGATTGGCTAAAAAATAGGGTGATATAACTGTTTATTGTTAATTTTCGCATATTGCTACGGAAACTAGGTAAAATTATAATCGTATAATTTTAAAAAAATGTTCTATAAATGTTGTTTTTTCCTAAAATTATACTCTTTTCTTAGAAATTGCTCTGATACGGGATTCTAGAAAATATATGTTGCAGTATATTCATATAATTTTATGTATTATCCTATGGTACACCAATATACCAAACTTGCTACGGTTTCATTCAATAATGTACTGTAGCTATATATTTCACATTAAGCAAAATGACCATCCCAATAAGATTGACAGATTGGCACTTTAAATTCTACTCCATTATTCGTAAGAATGATAACTCTTATTACAATCTGACTTCACCAAAAGCCATGCGAGCATCATTAAATTTGATAGAAACGGCATAAAAAAACTTAAGATCTTTTTGTTCGTAGCCAAGCCGTTCTGGTTCTCGATGATCGAACCCTTCGGGGTTCGTGAGGGGTGGAGCGGACACGCGAACGGGTGGCCAACTAACGACTGCCCCCTGAGCTAAGCCGTACTGGTTCTCGATGACCGATCCCTTCGGGGTTCGCGAGGGGTGGGACGGACATGCGAAAGGGCTGGCCACAGGACGGGTTCGACGAGGACTGCCCTTAGCGGTCTCTGGTCAACGGCAGCTATTACGAGACTGAAAAGAACTCGGAACGCTGACTGCTTGTACCGGGATCTGCGACGGGAACCGACGACAGACCCCTTAGCCAAGCCGTACTGGTTCTCGATGATCGTTCCCTTCGGGGTTCGTGAGGGGTGGAACGGACACGCGACGGGGTCGAAAGACAAAGGACTAGACTCTACTGGCCTACCGACTGTTCGGAGCAGTTTCTCGGCTGCCGAAGCGACTACGAGCCTGAAAGGGACTCGGAAAGCCTATGTGGTTGGGTTTCTGCGATGAACCGACGGACCCCTAGCCAAGCCGTTCTGGTTCTCGATGATCGAACCCTTCGGGGTTCGTGAGGGGTGGAACGGACACGCGAATGGGTCCACCGACACGACAGACTCCTAGCCAAGCCGTACTGGTTCTTGATGACCGATCCCTTCGGGGTTCGAGAGGGGTGGTACGGATACGCGACAGAGTCTACCGACTGGACCGACCCTTAGCCAAGCCGTGCTGGTTCTCGATGATCGTTCCCTTCGGGGTTCGTGAGGGGTGGAACGGACACGCGACAGGGTCGACCGACACCGACACTACGGCACTAAGACTAGGACCGAGGGAAAATCTGGGGAACATTAGGTAGGCTAAAATCTGAGCGAACAGTGGGTAATTAAATAATATACCGTAGGGATTTATATTATCGTGTATAATTATTGTGAATATTTGGTGTATATTGATTTGGGGAAGCCCAAAATTATTCTTAATCAAGTTTCAATGATGTTGAACGGGTTTCAACTATAGGAAGTTACATTAAAGAGTATATCCAACTAATGCAGCTTTTTATCAACCGCAAACTTGCATCTCAGAAAACATTCCCTCCCCACAATCAATATCCGGTGACTGGCCGGGGCTCGGTGGTCTGTTAAGTCACGTCTCCAGCATCGGCGTTTTTCCCCCCTGGTGTAGGGATAACGGCAACAAAATTAAGAATAATTAATGCGGTTAATTTTGACAGGGTGTCAAAATTAAGAATAATTACGGTCAACTTCAACTGGTGGAAGTTGAGAATCCTTCAATACTCTTCAAAACTCTCTACGTGCTTGCCAGCACCCACTACGAGGAAACTCTGGTATTTGAGTTGAGACGAAGTCGTGGTTTAATTAATCAACAAACTCGATCTAACCAACTCGTAGTCGGCAGATCACATATTGGGAGAGTTGTTAACAGGGAATGGAAGTATCGATCACACCCATTGATATAATTCAAGTTGAGCCAGGAATCTGGCACGTCGAAGTTGAAGTACAAGGAACGAACGTCGGACGATTCAGGATTACCGTTCGGGTGGTCCAAGCTGAGTACAATACCTACGAGGAACTGTTTTATGACATCGCGTATCTAGCTATCGACGAGGCGTTACAATGACGACAAATAACGTATCCGATACCGACGAGATGGATCACCACACAGACTCGGAAGCCGACGAGGTACCAAACGTCAAGAACATGACCCGTCGGCTAGGGGCTCTCAAAGGCGGAGTAACCCGAGCGTATCAACGGATGGAGAAACAACTCAAGGGAGTCAAAACCCCCCTCAATGAAGTACAAACTCAGCTTCAAAGTATCCAAAACATCCTACAGCGGTACGAAAGAATGATACAGGCGTACCAAGAGCTCGTTCCCTCTACCGATCAGGAAAACTACCCCAAGTTGGAAGAACACGTTGTACATCTAGATGGGTTCCGCAAACAACACCGGAGGACCCTCAGCCTTGTGAGAGGCTATGAAGAACAGTATTACAAGAGGGCTGAAAGAACAGACGCGGAATCGGTACGATCCTCCAGCATCAGACAGCAGTACATCGAAAGAGAACGGGGTCTGCTAGAAATCTGCACTCCAGCGCTAGGAGCGAGATATCCGGCTCAGCGCGCAGTTCTCAAGGGGCGCCGCCACTCCGAGACCAACTACGAGAACGGAAGGCATTAGCCCTCAAAGCTCGGATGGAAGATGAGTATATTCAACTGCAAGCCGAACAAGATGTATTAGCCGCCGAAACACAAAGGCGAGAGGCCGAACAAGCGGCCGAACGACAGGCCGAACAACGCGAACAGGAGGCCGAACAACATAGACGAGAGGCCGAACAACATAGACGAGAGGACGAACGGCAAGCCGAACAACGCAAACGAGAGGATGAACGACAGGCCGAACAACATAGATGAGAGGCCGAACAACATAGACGAGAGGCCGAACAACAGGCCGAACAACGCAAACAGGAGGCCGAACAACGCAAACAGGAGGCCGAACAACGCGGACGAGAGGCCGAACGAGAGATCGAACAACGTAAATGGGAAGCGGAAATGCATAAACAACACGCCGAGGCCCAAGCAATTCTCATCCACAAAAAGAATGCGGATATTGCAAAACTCGCGGAATACGAAGCCGCACTTATAGAACGAGATATTCAACTCTACGAGGACTGGGAAAGGGATATAGATCAGGAATACGAACCAATCCCGGTACAGGAATTAGAAAAGTCATTTATACCGACAGCGGCGAAACTTCCGAAACCCGAGATCCCGCCTACCAAACAGTCTACGCTATCGGCACAAGCACCGGTGTTCCATCCCCCACCGGCTACGCTAAAGAATGAGGAACCTTATTTCCCATCCAACACCACGACAGCGAGTGTACCCAAGTACGAGCCTGAAAAGGACTCGGAACGGGACGCCACTCCCCAGTCTAACAACCCATTTACATCCACACCACAAACTCGTAGCCGCGTCATTATTAAAACTCCACCTATTATTGATCCATCAAGTATGGGAGTGAGTGCCAATAACTATAACCCTCCGAGTCACTCCAGTTCAGACGATGTCAGCATCATCCGGGCGTTGGAGAACCGCCTTGCCATGCCTAAGATGGAGATTCGCACCTTCGAAGGAGATCCCGTCGATTACCTCAGATTCAAGAAACGGTTCTTTGCGCAGATCGGATCAACGGACATAGCCGACGCACAGAAATTGGTATATTTATCGCAATACCTGGGTGACAAACCACGCAGAATTATTGCATGTTTCGAAGGAGGTTCTCATGAGGCATACTATGACGCATGGAAAACTCTGGATAAAAGATACGGAAATACCGGAACTATAATTAATAAAACTCTAGAGAGACTGATACAGGACGCGGGATCACTAGGGGACCCACAGAACATACAGGAATTCTCCGACTCTATGAAGGATGCCTACTATACTCTGAAACCTTTGAATAAGGAGGACCAGGTGAACAACATTCTAAACCTCCGACAGATCGCCCGGAAGTTCCCCGGATGGCTACAAAGTAAGTGGGCTTATAAATGTGTAGACCTCCGGCGCAGACATCCAGATCGAGATCCTAGCTTCCTTGAAATGTCGTCATTCCTGGACGATATCTCCGAAACCATGAATGACTCGATGTTTTCAAAACAGAGTCTCGCAAAGTTGGACGGAATAGAGAGCAACTCCAGGAGTAAGATAACCCCTCCGAAACCGAGATTCCGCCCCCCACCGGTGAGTACGATGGCCATCACCATGGCCGAAAATTCCGATGACGAAGACTACGAGGAACCGACATCCGCCGAGGAATGGGCATGTTATCTCGCGAGTTGGGCACCCGAAAGAGAAGGCATCACAAATTCCCTGCTCTGTCTCTTCTGTGGGGAGAAACATAAAGTGGAATTCTGCAGAAAGTTTCAGTTCGCCGAACTCGTCCCACGCTTCGAGGCGATAATGAAACACCGAGGATGCTTCCGGTGTCTTGGAACAGGTCACTATGTTCGGGAGTGCGACCAAAGATCATGCTGTGCTGTCTGTAACGACCAACGCCATCACACGCTCCTCCACATCCCCGCAAACTTCGATTTTACTACCCTCCCCTTTCGGATCGAAGCCAGGCGAAGAGGAGAAACAAACCACGTCTTCAAAGGAACCCGGACAACCCAACGGAGAGAAACCAACCCGTTTAAAATCTCCACCGATACACCACAAG
The DNA here is from genome assembly GCA_032718475.1 of Nemertoderma westbladi. Taxonomy (NCBI): domain Eukaryota; kingdom Metazoa; phylum Xenacoelomorpha; order Nemertodermatida; family Nemertodermatidae; genus Nemertoderma; species Nemertoderma westbladi. The sequence continues at coordinate 30,354 of JAUCBJ010000534.1, read as the reverse complement.
TAACAAATATTTCGGCCACGATTAATCTTATAAATCGCCGCTACATGGTTTTCGCAAAGGTAATCCCAGTAAGGATCCAAGGAGTCGGCAAATCTTTGACGACACTCGCGTTCCTCGATAACGGGTCCGACGGAACCATCATCGACCGGGATTTCCTCGAGCAACTCGGCCTAGAATATGAGCCTTGTAAACGGCCCATACAAACCATCACCGATAACAGAGAGGTAGAGTCCGGGGAGGTGCAACTCCAGATGGAAGGAGTGATGAAGGGCTACGAAACGGTTAAGTTAACCATAAAGAACGCCTTGGTACACACAGACCGCCGGGTGCGGTTCCGACAATCAGCCGAGTACGCCCCCCTCATACAATTGGACCGGGACGATGTAGACCTGAGGTGTCCGCAGTTGGACGTAAACCGCATCACCCTACTGATCGGACTTGATACACCGGAACTACACATCCCCACCGGAGATATCGCCCGATCTACAAACCAGGATGACGGATTTTATGCTGAACGAACAATAATGGGATGGACACTCTGTGGCATTAAGGAAGAAACTACGGACACCTATACCTACCTTCCCAAATGCCAGATTAAAGAGAATGCAACCTCCGTGGGTTATTGCTCAGCTTCGGATTTTGACGAAGATTTGTTTCTGGAAACCGAGAAAACCCAACGAGAGATGACGAAATATTTTAATTTGGAGACCCAGGAGTTCGCGGAAAAGGACGAAAACCCATCCGAAGAGGACCAATATTGTATGGACGTTCTCGACCAGGCCATGTTTAAAGACGGACACTGGTGTTCACCTATGTTATGGAAGGACCCAAACAAACCAATGGCAAACAACGCCAGCATGGCACTTAGGCGACTTAAAGGGATTCTACGCCGGCTGAATGACCAACCCGAGATAAAGGAGAAATATAATACCGTAATCCAAGGATATCTCGATGATGGGTTAGCAGAAATGGTACCACGGAACGAACTGCAAGGTGGTAAAAGAACATATTATCTCCCAACCCACTATGTAGTAGAAGCCCGCAAAGGTGGGAAAATCAGAGTGGTAAATGATGCTGCCGCTATGTACCAGGGCGAATCCCTAAACAGTCAACTTTACACGGGACCCAACATATATAGCACACTCATCGGCGTATTGATCAGGTTCAGGGAAAACCAGGTAGCATTCACCTGTGACATCAAGGCCATGTTTCATCAAGTTCGTACGTTACCAAGAGACTCAGACTGTCTACGTATCCTATGGACGGATAAAACGCTTACTCAACAGGAGATTAACCAACTCACGATAAAGGACGTAGACGTAATGCGTATGGTCGTCAGGATCTTCGGCGCTAAGGACTCGCCGGTAGCATGCAGTGACATGCTAAAGAGGATGGCAACTATGTGCGAAAACGAGTTCCCTCCAACCGTCATAGAAACCATTCGATGATGCTTCTACGTGGACGACGGATGCGCCGGCGCGGATAATGTGGATGAGGCGTATCGGCTAGCAATGGGGATGGTAGAATGTCTAAAGAAAGGAGGGTTTCCGCTCGTGAAGTTCAGATCCCACGACAAAACACTTATGGAAAAGTTTCCGGAGGACATCCGGCTGGAAAATAACAAAATGTATTCAGAGGATGTGGAACATCGTGTACTCGGGATTGAATGGGACATAGAATCAGACGAATTCATCTTCAAATATAAACCCCTACCCAAGCCTATGACAAAAAGGGGATGTTTGTCGATAAAAAGCGCCATCTTCGACCCACTAAATTTCATATCTCCAGTAACCTTGGCCGGAATGAACCTGATTAAGGAAATGTGGATAGAAGGACTGGGATGGGACGAAGAGCTCCCCCCACACCTCAGCGTCAAATGGAGAAAATGGACGGAGCAGCTCGAACACCTACATCTTATGCGGATACCTAGACCGTTCTTCCTCGATAAATTACCCACCGATATCTTCCAGCTCCACACCTTTTCGGATGCTTCAAATACCGGAATCGGCGTAGTCACCTTCTTACGGAGACTAAGTAACGATGGAAACGGCGACACAAGCTTCTTATTCTCCAAAGCAAAGACAGTATCCGGGGAATTCGTAGCAACGATTCCAAGACTCGAGCTACAAGCTGCAGTTTGGGCAGTAAGACAGAATCGCATGGTCATGCGGAATCTACGGATCCCCATAGAATCTCAACACTTCTGGGTCGATTCGAGTATAGTTCTCTATTATCTCCACTCTCCATCACGGCGTCACACCACGTTTGTTGCAAACCGAGCCACGGAGATTAAACAGTGTACCGGCCGAGAACAGTGGCATCACGTGAACGGGAAGGAAAACCCAGCGGACTTATCAAGCCGAGGCGCCACCCCAAAACAACTCGGTAAAAGTAAACTCTGGCTTACAGGCCCGGAATTCCTACAGCAGCCACAATTAACATGGAGTACCCGATTCGACCCCGAGCTCGATAGCGGAAAATACTCCGAGGACGATAAAGAGATCCGTAAAGTCCATTGAAGCAACGCGGTGGAAATTTATAGTTGTCTGACTGAGCCTGCAAAGGACTCGGGCAGGCACTATAACGTCGCGACGATCACTCAATCAGCAGCGTCTTTATATCAGTTGATCGAGCGAACTTCATCAATGAGACGACTCGTCCACCACGCTATAACACTTCGCAACTTCCTACGGTGGAAAAACAACAAACCGATAGTTCAACGGAATATACAAGAACTCATTATTGCGGAGAAGTGTATTGTTAGATATGTCCAGAGAGAAAGTTTCCCCGATGAATGGGAACAACTTAGTGCGGGCAAAACATTGAAACCGGACAGCCCAGTCTACCAACTGAGACCAATGATGGGAGAGGACGGACTGATCCGACTAAATACCCGGATGGCAAACGCCCCGGTCGAATATGAGGTTAAATACCCAGCGCTTCTGCCCGGAACGTCGACACTAGCTAAGCTATTAATTCGACAATGTCACGAGGACAACCACCACGCAGGACAGAATTGGATCATAGCTAATATAAGACAAAGATATTGGATCACACACATCCAGCCACTGATCCGGAAAGTGTTGAAACGTTGCTTCACCTGCAGACGTTACCTAGCGCCACCAATCACCCAAAAGATGGCCGACTTACCAGCCACCCGTCTACAAGCGGATTCCCCACCATTCTACGTCACCGGAGTGGACTGTTTCGGACCGTTCACGGTTATTGAATGACGATCCAACATCAAATGCTGGGGAGCCATCTTCACCTGCCTAAGGTCTCGGGCAATTTACCTATATATCGTGGTAAATCTGACACAACACGCATTCATCAACGCTCTGCGTCGGTTCGTGGCGAACAACGGGACGTGCCGCCACATGTATTCCGATAATGGTACAAACTTTGTGGGAGGAGAAAGAGAACTTAGAGAGGCGATCGAGGGATGGTTTACCGATAACACCGCATCCCAAGTCTGGAAGGAACACCAGATACAGTGGCACTTCCAGACCCCCTTAGCACCCCATACGAGCGGGGTATGGGAGAAACTGATCGACCTAGTGAAACGATCCATGCGCGTCGCTCTAGGCGATACCCGGGTAACCCATGACACCCTCCGCACAACATTCTGCGAGATCACGGCTACCCTGAACAACCGACCCATTGTTCCTATCCGCGACGACCCCACAGACCTGGAGCCCCTCACTCCTAACCACTTACTGGGGAGACCCAAAACCCACGTCCTCCCGGAAACCATGTTCCCGGATCCCAACGAGATCGCGAAACATACGAACTGGAAAAAGGCCCAAGCGTTGGCAGCGCATTGGTGGAGAATTTGGGCCCAGGAGTATCTCATAACCCTCCGGACCAGGAGGAAATGGAACAACACCTACAGGAACGTCGCAGTTGGCGACATGGTACTAGTTAGAGAAGATCTCAAAGACCGCGTTCACTGGCCTGTGGCGCGGGTCGTGACCATACACCCAAGCAAAGACGGACTTGCGAGGACTGTGACGATACGAACGAAATCGGGCCACTACCAACGCCCCATCCAAAAGCTGTGCCTTCTTGAAGGCAATGATAGCGGTGATTCTACGAGAGGTGATAAGATCCCTACTCAAGATCCTGCTGTGGACATTGGTGACAATTACAAATGCGTTTAAACCCTTCTCATCATGTTGACAAACTCTTTTTAAACTGTGATTTATCGACAACGAATTATGGACCCCCCTTAAACCAACTGTAACCACGCAATGGTATTTGTGTTTCCTCGTGTGTTATGTGGAGTCCAGCATCACCCTGCAGATGTTTCGACTGACGCAGGGTCGTTTATGTTTTGTTTACCCTGATTTTGGTCATCAGGACCTACGATATTGGATTATTGGAAATGGAAAAGATTTGAAGTGGAATTCATTGTATTCATCGCAGTATGTTATGTTGTCCGTTGCGTGCGCAGTTTGGGGCGTAGGCGGTGTAACGAGTCCAGCTGTAGATCCTGGATTGCCGCGCAACACCCCCTCTATCCCGTTATTCTGGTGGATCCATGGTGCATCCACATGACTTCGACGATAGAGGGTTTTATGTTTCTCAGTCGCGTTATTCTGGTGGGACCGTTGCGTGGATTTTGGGGCGTAGGCGGTGTAACGAGTCCAGCTGTAGAACCCAGAATGTTGCGTAACCCCATCCCACATGACTTCGTCGACTGAGCTTTATGTTGTTGGGAGTGTTATTCTGGTGGGTCCCTGGTGCATCCACGTGACTTCACTCCCAGCGTCGTCATTGTCCGTTACGTGCGCAGTTTGGGGCGTAGGCGGTGTAACGAGTCCAGCTGTAGATCCCAGATTGCCGCGTAACACCCCTTCCACGACAAAGATTAACCAAAGAAAATGATTCAATATAGTTGGAAACGATGAAAAGGATCAGACAACTCTACTATAAACCTGAATGATGACGCGTATGCTGATGAAAATGTAATGATGCGCACCCTGGTGCTGCGCTTATAACAATGATGATAGCCGGGGGGCTATAAACCCAATGATGATGTGGAAATAAATAAATAAATGTGAAATAAATGGTGGAACTAAATGATGAAATATATGTGGAAATAAATGAAATGAGATAATAATAATAATGAAATAAAAAAAAAAGACAAAAAAAAAAGGTATAAAAAAGTCTAAAGAAAAGAATTAGAAAAAAAAAGAAAAGGACAAAAAAGTCATAAAAAACTGGTTGGATATTAATGTATAGCTATAGTAACTGTAAAGGCTGAATAGTAGCCAAGCCGTTCTGGTTCTCAATGATCGAACCCTTCGGGGTTCGTGAGGGGTGGAGCGGACACGCGAACGGGTGGCCAACTAACGACTGCCCCCTGAGCTAAGCCGTACTGGTTCTCGATGACCGATCCCTTCGGGGTTCGCGAGGGGTGGGACGGACATGCGAAAGGGCTGGCCACAGGACGGGTTCGACGAGGACTGCCCTTAGCGGTCTCTGGTCAACGGCAGCTATTACGAGACTGAAAAGAACTCGGAACGCTGACTGCTTGTACCGGGATCTGCGACGGGAACCGACGACAGACCCCTTAGCCAAGCCGTACTGGTTCTCGATGATCGTTCCCTTCGGGGTTTGTGAGGGGTGGAACAGACACGCGACGGGGTCGAAAGACAAAGGACTAGACTCTACTGGCCTACCGACTGTTCGGAGCAGTTTCTCGGCTGCCGAAGCGACTACGAGCCTGAAAGGGACTCGGAAAGCCTAGGTGGTTGGGTTTCTGCGATGAACCGACGGACCCCTAGCCAAGCCGTTCTGGTTCTCGATGATCGAACCCTTCGGGGTTCGTGAGGGGTGGAACGGACACGCGAACGGGTCCACCGACACGACAGACTCCTAGCCAAGCCGTACTGGTTCTCGATGACCGATCCCTTCGGGGTTCGAGAGGGGTGGTACGGATACGCGACAGAGTCTACCGACTGGACCGACCCTTAGCCAAGCCGTGCTGGTTCTCGATGATCGTTCCCTTCGGGGTTCGTGAGGGGTGGAACGGACACGCGACAGGGTCGACCGACACCGACACTACGGCACTAAGACTAGGACCGAGGGAAAATCTGGGGAACATTAGGTAGGCTAAAATCTGAGCGAACAGTGGGTAATTAAATAATATACCGTAGGGATTAATATTATCGTGTATAATTATTGTGAATATTTGGTGTATATTGATTTGGGGAAGCCCTAAATTATTCTTAATCAAGTTTCAATGATGTTGAACGGGTTTCAACTATAGGAAGTTACATTAAAGAGTATATCCAACTAATGCAGCTTTTTATCAACCGCAAACTTGCATCTCAGAAAACATTCCCTCCCCACAATCAATATCCGGTGACTGGCCGGGGCTCGGTGGTCTGTTAAGTCACGTCTCCAGCATCGGCGTTTTTCCCCCCTGGTGTAGGGATAACGGCAACACTTTTCGTTGTTTGCCATCTTATTAATTTCATTAAATTTTACTGGGGGGGGGGGGGGGGGTACTAGTGTAACTAACCCGTGTCACCATAATTCTGCCTTTGTATAGCTCTTTTGGCTAGTGATTTATGTTCTGGAACATATTTTGGACTCATTACATGATAAATTTTTGTGGTAGCTAGTGTTTTCAATGCTAGTTAGTGTATTCATAAAAAGTACAATAGATAGTGTTTTTAAAAATACCAACAAATCGTATTATTATTATGAATATCCATAGTAAATTTGGTTTATCTTTATTTATTTATCAGTGAAAAGAGCCTAGTATTGAAGAAAATAAAATAACGTTATTTCTGCAACAATTAATTAAATAAGATAATTAAAAAAATACACAGTAGTTGCACAGATTCGGTCGTATCGTCCTTACCTTATGTTAGAGGCAATGAGTGCGGAAATGAAAAAAATCAAGGAGAGCTAATTGTAACAAGTACGAAAAATAGAAAAGAAGGTCTCACAACTCATTTCCAGTATAGACCCCTCAGAACTAACTCCTTACAGGCAAAGAGATAACTGGTACTCATTTAACGACCATTTAATTAACAAAGCAAATATGCGCGCGCCCTGTTTTGTTAGTCCCTTAGCATTTGTGCCAAAACGAAAACTATCCTGGCCCGCCTGCAGGGGAACAACCCCACGACCTCTGGAGCGATATTAATTCAAGGAAATGGATTTAAATGCTACGCAAGGCTTGAAAAAATTGAATACACGTATTGTATTAGAACACGATCCTTAAAAATACAAAGTATGCTGTCATGTTGTTCGTTCATTCAATATGCTCTATACAATAAACACAATATTGCAATGTTCTAGAGTTAATATACGGAAATAAAAACCTTTAGCGAATAAAACTGTAATAATCACTTCTGCCTTATCCTTCAGCAAATTAACCTAATATAATAACCTCGGCCTGCGGCCTCGGTAATTATACAGGTTAATTTGCTTCTGGAACAGTTTTATTCGCTTCAGGTTATTATTTCCGTATATTAACTCTAGAACATTGCAATATTGTATGTATATCACCCAGCTAAAGCCAAAATACCCAATGCAACTACTATAATAACACTCCTAATACAAAATTCTATAAGTTACACATTTATTGTTGTGTTTTAGACATTATCTTCCCAATGTTGAAAGAATTTATATCCATTCCCACCTGATTTAAATCACTTTTGTAGCTAATAGGAATATAACAGTTGCCAACCAGGAGCTAATATTGAAGTCCGCACTATACTGTAGTATAGCCTGTGTGACCGTTTTTTGAAAATTTTGCATCATCTTTTCGGTTAGAGTTCCGTATAGCACTACATTTATAAATCATATATCATTGATAAAATGGCAACATTGAGGAGTTGCAGAACAATATAAAAGTATTATATACTATTCTAGAATATAAATACAATCAAAAAAAAATTTAATGTTCTAGAACATAAAGCTAGTTTTTTTTTATTTTAACATAGCTAGTAAATTAAAATGAAATATTTTTAAGTAAATTTCCTAATACTTTTAAATGAATATTGATAAAGTTTTTATGGGTTTATTTTTTTTCTTTTTATGTTTTTTTATTAAAATTTTTATTTTGAGTTTTATCACAAAAAATGCTCACACACTATACAGTACAGTAATATTACTGCAGTGTCTGAATTCGTCATAAGATGAGTTTCAGCAAACCCAGTAATATAAAGATATTTGAAGAATATTCTTCCGGTGACAGACAGCAACACTTCTTGCTAAACATCAAAGACAGTCAAAACACGAAAAGAGCAACAATTCCCATCAATTATAATTATATCTAGGTCTACAAGTAACAATTGCTTGTTCTGACTTAATATTAAATGAAATTGAACCCTTCTCTCTACAATAATTGTTAATGTTCGGACAACTTGGAGGGAGGGGGGGGGGGGGGAACGGAACAGGATATGGTCTATTTGGGACTTGTGACCACTGGGTCCACTATGTGTCAATAGCTTTCCAGTTCGCTTCTTGAACTGGGTTCCAGCCGAAAACAATCCATTTCCAGAGATAAAATCCTGAAGATGGACGGAATTTCGGTAAACACTATTGCTATAGACCCAGGGCGATGTAGGTGATTGATGCAGACTTGCATTAAAGTCTCCCAGGAATGTTAAGAATGCATGCTGATTCACTCCATCAGTAGCTGCTTGTAGATTCTGGTAGAAATATTTCCACCTCCTCTACAGGGGCAACACTAGTTGGAGAGTAGCACACAATCAGAACCACCTTAGGAAACTTCTTAGCCAGTCTTCCAGAACATGAGAAGTGGCAACGGATGATGCGGTTAGAGAGTAGGTCTATTTTGTCCAATGCTGCATGTGCAGTTGTATAGGCAGTCAGCTCACCTTGTCGCATTGGGGACCCGAGTGTTAGGGTGTTTACTGAGGCTAGTCTAGTGACTTGCCTCAGATTCACCAATGGCTTTGTTGGTCGGGGTGGAACATGATAGTAGCCTCCAACTCCAGAATCCCTCTCCCCCTCACAATCTGGCCTCCCTGGTGACCCGGGGTTTGGGCCAGAAAGGTCATCAGGAAAGGGACTCAAAGAATCGTTTGCCGCTCTCTCTCCAGTAGGGGATGAGACAGGCAGCCGGTCAGGGGATAACTGACGCCTGTGAGGCCGATTGTGTCCAGTCATTCCACTGGCCTCTAGTGGCTGGACCTCCGCATTACTAATGTAATCCATAGTGGGGGTTGGGGGTGCTTTTTTGCCGAGTCAGCTCTCGGGGCAAATACCACACCCTGGTTTGCCATTCCACAGGGTGGGTGTCGCAGTGGAGTCAGATATGAGGCCCATCACCCATATCTACTCTGGCGCACATGACCCACCATTGGCTGTGCAGCTCATCTGCTGGGTCATGCCCTGTACCCCTGCTGCCAGGTGCAGGTCGCAGTGAAGTGCATTCATAGTGGACATGAGAACACTCTACTCCTGACCAGCCATTGGTAGATCACCATCTGCCTGGTCAGGCCATATACCCCTGCAGCCAAGTATACTGTATGGGTCCTTAATCCAGGACCACGGGCGTCCTTATCCCAGAACGAAGGGGGTCCTAGTTACAGGACCAGATTTGCCCTAGTAAGGGGGTCTATGCAGCTACAGGTGGCACCTCCCTTATGCTGCATGGAGGTGGCAACTTTTCTTGATGAAATGACCTAGAATACCTGACCTGCCTGAATTATTCACGCGATCTTTTAACATTAATATTCTTAGTCAAAATGCACCTACTTCCAAGGAACTACTCTCTAAAATAGACACGCTTGGCCTAACAACCCACAACAAAACTGAACCGACACTGCACAGTAAGACATCGGCTACCCTTATAGACATCGTAATATCAAATATTGTACAGCATGTAATAAAATAATGTAAAGTATTCCCATGTTTTTACTCAGATCATGAATACACAATACTTACACTTACATCTAACTTATTTTCTAACAAATGGAAAATTATAACTGAAGGTAAGTGGGTGAATTTTAGAGACCATAAGAATTTTGACAGGGATGCTTTTATTAAAAATATTAGTAGTATAATACTGGGAGAATTCTGTATCTATCACATAGCGGATATTGACATAAAATTAAAAAAAATTGACCTAACAATAGAATCAGAATAAAATAATATAATAAAATAGATATATACAGGTATAGAATAATATAGAATCAAATATTCGAAAATGTTATAGCACTACAAATACAACAGTATATTAAAGGTATTCGGTATCTGCGCAGGTTATTCAACCATAGATACTGTAGTGTAGAGATACTGTACCTCAGTGAATGCTGGAAAGCTGAATTCATAAGTAGCAGTAGGTTTTTTTAGACATACAGTGAGTAAAGCTTTTAATTCGGTTAATTATGAAACGTTGCTAGGGAAATTGTCGAATTTAGGCTTCGATCAAACAGTTGTAAAATTGATGAATAGCTATTTAGAAAATAGACAACAGCGAGTATAAATAAACAATGTATAGTATCCATGGGCAACATAAAAACTGGGCGTTCCTCAAGGCACCTTGCTCGGGCCGTTACTATTTAGACTATATGTTAATTATTTTCCTCTACATATTCGGATGACACGGTCTTGTATGCTACTGCCAAAGACCCAAACACAGCAACAGCTTTTCTAGAACAAAATAAAGTTACTCCATTTTCTGTCATTTTCGGACGACTCTTCGATTTATCACTCTCAGTTGTTGCTTTTGGCTATAATTTGGAATATAAGTACAAAATAATACGAGTATAAATAGTATTAAATTTTATTCACAAAAAAATTCGAAAAGTTGTCCGATATACTTTTATGCAGGGTTGCTATGTAGACACCCACAGAAATTTTCAGACTAATTGCTCAAAAATTGTAGAAGTGTAGGGTATGTAGGATTTTGAAGTTGACAATTTCATAAAAAAAATATTTGGAGATAATCGACCTTTCATTATACATAGTAATAGTAATTTCAATAGGAATCCCAAAATGGAAATTGTTATAACTTGAAAACTAAAGAGCTATTAAATAGCGGTTTTCAGACTTGGAAACACCATTTAATTGTGCATTATAATAGATCATAATAATAATTTTGACATATTTTGGACCAAAATGATGTACCCCCCCCCCCCCCCCCCCCCCCCTAATATTTTTCCATAAATAAATAAACCACCTGAGTATTACATTCCAACAACTAGAACTAACTTTATTGATCCATAGAGCTTCTATGTGTTTTACAGTTTTACTGAAAATGCTGCAATGGAGTACTACGGTACAGTATATTAATAGGCCTACAGACTGTCACTGTATATAGCATTGCAGTCATTGCAGTACGAGTTGAGTTTTGCAACACCTGGGCCCATAGTACCGGTACTATCCAGCTATCTGACTAGGCCTATGGTATCCGCCTGGGGAATGATACATTTGTCCTTCTGTGTATATTTAGTATTCCATGGACCAACAGAGTTTTTTTTGTCTTCATTTCAAATCAGGAATGCCGAACTTTACAGATGATTCTTTCTTCTTGATTGGGCAGGGCATTGTGATTAAATTAATACACAACATTTTTTTTCCGCACATTACTGCTGTATCAATATCGATACATATTGTTTGTCTGTTATTCCATATTATTCTTTATTATTGAAAATAAATTAAGAAATATTCTTTATAAATATAAATATATTTCAAAACGTTTTCAGTTCCACATTATATGGTTGGTTAACGGACGCCATTTTTTATCATATAATACGTAAAGAAAGCACGTACCTTAATCTACCTTGGAAGAAACCTCATACTCATTAAATAGTTGATTGATATTATTAAAATTGAAGGGGGATCCAGGATGCTGGGAATTCAAGTAGTCAGGCTGTTAATATTAAGAAATATTACTATAGATAAAACTCGGAACAAACAGACCAAACCAAGAGTTTATTTCAGATCAAAGATTTAAGAAATTAAAGAATTATATGCTACTGAGGCGAGGCCGGGTTTAGAGCCCTGTAAATAATAACACAGCTCCTGCCTGTGCTCTTCTGACTGAGATAAAATTTCGCACTTTTGTAATATCACTAATTCAGTGTAATAATAAATGAGCAGAAGCCGTAGTGTATCCAAACCAACAAACAACCCAAATATCCCCAGGCCAATTACCAAAGATATGTCCAAAGATATGTAGGCCTAAGCTTAGATATGGGACTCTACCAGTCGGCTGTAAACACCTCATTAAGTAGTACCTTAGACAACAAAAAACACAAGATAAAGAAGCCTAATAGACCACAACAAGAGGGCGCCCGGAGTTACCATACTGTAGCTGTGTTTACAGTGTTGAGATATTCAGTTATTGGAAAATCCCTTTATTTCATCCATTGGTTATTTTTAAAGTGTTTAATTTATGGTATATTATAGGAAGGGATCTAGGGGTCTTAACATCCAATGATAAGTTTATTTTACCAAAAATAACTATTTCTTCTCTTCCTATAAATAAATGTATAATAACAAACACCTCGAAAAACACAGCTTGCCACCACATTGTTACTATCATTAATTTATGGTAATTCCCAAGTACATAAAGCAACTAAATGTAGTTAATCTTAATAGTAAGTGGCTGCGTTTGAATCGAATAGCCTATACCCCCCTCACTTTTGAACTGATGGCGCTGGTGACATGTCGATCCACCCAATTGTAGTCTGCTGATGCTGAAGGTAATATCTTACTATTTTAAACAACAACATAGATCAAGATTGAAATGTTAGCTCTACATGTATATCAATTTCCACTGGCATTTGCACTCTTTTCCAAATTACTTGACTAAATAATAATTCCCCGTTTTCAATATAAATTAGCTAAAATCTCTAACATTTCTTAATGATGATTAAAAAAAAGGCGCAACTAACACTCAAACCACTTTTTAAGGTACCGTATACTTTTTAATACTAGCTAGCTTATGCATCACAAAGTCAGTGGCTCAAAATGACCACAAACGCGTGATTAGTGGGTTTGAAAAATTAATTTGATTTACTTTAAACATTAAGGGAAAGTAGCAGGTTACAGTGGCTGTTGGATTGCTTTCGAGCATTATAAACGATAATTTATTTCACTTGTGGTCAATTTGGGGTGAAGATCACTCACTATTTTCACTTGCAGTCAATGTGCGCCACTATCTGGCCTCATAATATTATAACATAAAATAATGTTAGGCAGTTCTGTATTCTGAATTCGTGTGTGTCAGATTAGTTTATTGACATAATTAAGTTCCACAAGCGACTGATGAAAGAAAGTAACAGAAAAATACAAACAGGTAACATAACAATATATGTAAGGAAGACACAACATTGATACAAACAAATACAGTACATTTGTAAGCAGTCATAAAAACAATAACAAGAACAATGTGACAAACTATAGCATGCAGCAGACCACTAGGGAACGAGAACAATATGTGTATGATTCATAAGTAATAATAATTAATCGATTAACAATAATGATAAACTAATGATATGCAAGCGGGATCAATGACAAGACACAAATACAGATTCAAACGGACACGGTAGAAAATGCGATGTAATTAATTATAATTGTTATCAACAGTCATACCCAATAACTAATTGATTAACACTTAATTTGTCCAAAAAGAAGCCAGTCAGGGCGGTATCAAAAAAAAGAAAATATATATATAGTAAGTACGTACGTAATGTAAAATAAATCAAATAAATAAATAAATAATGTAAATAGAAAAAGAACAAACAACTTGATGGCATACTTTGTAGCTTATGGGGGGGGGGGGGGGGGGGGGGAGGTGGACTACTCTAAAATGATAAGAGCAGCATGCAAGAAGTTGCAGCAATCATGCAGATGTTTATCCGAGAAGAAACCCTCTATTGAAGTAAACGATAGATTGCTATGTGTGCCACGCAGGGTGGCTAGTAACTGGCACTCACATATAATATGTATTTCGGTTTGTATCGAACCGCACTTACACATCCTTAATTCGGCTGGCAGACGCGACCAACGACCAGTTTCCACTGCTAGGTGCGTAGACATTAGCCTAAATCTAGACCAAGACAGTCTCGCAGCCTCCGAAAGTCCTAAAATTCTAGAATTATACAATGCGTGTGAAGTTAGTGTTGGGTTCAAAGAACGGTACACGCTGCGGCGGGTAGTGGTACTACAATTAATGTGATTTACGATGGCCTCACGGTCTATCAAAACACAATTCCGGTCTAATGAGTCCAACTGCATGGTAATAGCTTTACCCATTCCGCTGTTTGTACCTCTCACAAGGTCTAGTGCAAAGAATAATGGGCCGTGTAGGTCGGGGTGAGCTAACATTGCCTTCAGAAACTTGCGTTGCCGTGTTTCAATCAGAGTCTTTGGTGAAGGGCGACCTGTCTCAATTAACAATATATCATGACAGGTCTGGCTGCGGACACCAATCGCAGACTTGAGCATACTGAAGTATTGCGATGAAGTTGGGGTAATGTTTGCGCCTAGCCAAGTCTCACAGCTATAAAAGATTGCTGAAGTCACAGCTGCATCAAAAACTAAAAGTTTAACCCATAGAGGGCTAATGGAATGTTTATTAAGGAAGGCGTGGTATTTAGATACATGTTTGGTTTTTTCCTTTGCATGTAGTACAACAGATTGGTTGATACCCCCGGCTTCACTGATTGATGCGCCTAAGTATATGTAGGACTTTGAATTCTTTACAATAATGTTAGAGATATTGGATGAAACAACGAGATCGACTTTATCGTGTGTACTGCCGTTGATGACCATGAACTTAGTCTTCGAAAGATTTATAGACATGTTAAAGTCCTCACAAAATTTAAGAAGGATATTCAGTTTCTCAAGAGCTCGTACACGAGAAGTTGCTAACAAGGCCGAATCATCCATTAGAAGAAGACAATGAAGAGCCTTCAGGAATCCGTCATCAGTACATTGCTTCAGTCGTGTGATCAGAGGATTTATATAGAACGCAAACAATCTACAACTACCGGGTGCACCCTGCAGAACACCGCAAATACTTTGTATAAGTGAGGATCCTATCACACTTACTGTAGATCTATATAATGCCATAAGCGCCCTTAGCATAACACCGCCACAACCCATGGATTTAAGTAACTGAAATAATTTATGGCGGGAGACTCGATCATAGGCAGTGGCAAAATCTACAAAGATTATGAACAGTTTACACCTCTTGAAAGTGGCATAGTTAATCAATAAGTGGAGAGTTAAAATATGTTCCTCGCATCGGCGTTTTGATTGGGCACCAGCTTGCTCAATATCTGGTGCGCACCATTGAGAAAGGCGCTGACAGAGAATCCAGTCATATAATTTTGCGATCGCATTCAGGATGGAAATACCACGATAATTAGTGCAAATTATACGTGACCCACGTTTGAAAACAGCCACCAGGCGGGACTGACACCAAGATGTGGGGAAAGTGGAGCCAAGGAATATTGAATTAAACAAAGATAGAAGAAACAATAACCATCTATAAGGTAGGAATTTGAGAATTCCTGGGGAAACACCATCCGGCCCTGCAGCTTTGTTAGGCTTCAATGAATTAATTCCGACTGAAACTTCATTGATGTTTATTGGCGAATCAAGCAATGGGATAAATGGACAGTCATGAGTGAGGACAGGATCATCCAATGTAGATGCCGGGTCAGTGCACAACAGTTTCTCAAAATGTTCTGCAAATTCTATATCAGTCGGTTTATTATCGCTGTGGGAGGACGATGTACTAGGTTCGAGACCACCCTTCCAGTTTATTCGGTTCCAAATAGTGCGCTCATTGCAGCTATAGGCTAGTTCATTCCATACCTGGTTGGGTTGACTGAAAGCATTACCTGAGAAATGGACAGGAATACCTTTACTGGTGGAAACACATGCAGAACTAGCAGCGGAATAAATTGCAGCTACAAAGGCTTCAGATGCAATAGTAATATCTTGGGCAATTGTGTGCTGCATGTTTGGTTCCATGACACTGAGCGACGAACGAAATATAGTCAGTACCAATTGGCGTGGTTTTATGGGTTTCCTACATGAAGGCTTAGGGGCTTTTTCACAAAATTCAGAATAACTACCAAGCCAAAGTGAGCGAGCCAGTAAATGTGCTGCGGTAGGTACATTATCAAGTTTCACATTCAAATAAATGGCATTATGGTCAGAGGGCAACCTCTGATCAACTACACCAAAAGCAGTGATGTTACTAATAAAGTTAGTGCTGACCACAGCACGGTCAAGCTCAGAAATATGTTTTCCTTTCCTATGGTATGTTAAGGCACCACCAAACATAATATTACCGAAACACCCATAACTAATGTTCAATAGATCACAATCAGTAAGTAGTTGGCAAAAACGCTTGCCATTACTGTTCACTGTTAAATCGTGGGGATTTCTGTACCTAAAATCGGCACCACTGGGTAGTTTAACTACATTGGTTGAAAGTAAATTCCCAACCCGTGCATTAAAATCACCCAAAAGTATAACAGAACGGCTGCCACTGGTATCAAATATGTGTGACTGAATATCTGCCCATACAAAGGGGTCATAATAACGTGAATCAGTTGGTGCAATGTATGAGCATGCAAAATCTATGGATGGAAAATCCAATAAAGTAAACCAAATTACTTCATTTGTATCCGTACAGAACTCTTTAATTTTTAATCTGTTTTGGATCAGTACTGCAACACCACCCCTATCACTATTAGGGCTAGGGTTGTGTAAAATACTAAAACCTGGTACACAAAAACGGTAACCGGCCTTTGTTTCTTGTAAAAATATTATATTATAATTACTAAAAAGCCTGAAAACAGTTTGGCATAGGAATTTCGTACCGAGCCCATTACAGTTCCAAGATAATATATTTAAAACGTCAGTTCGCTTGTGGCCAGTTAAAAAATCGGCATAAATCTGTCGATAATATCATTGTCTCTATAGACAACCCTCTCCTTGAAATCAAACTTAATAAAATGACCGGCATTTTCAGTTTCTCAACTGCCGCAACTTTACGAAGACGCCCCAACTCTTTGCTAATTGCGGGGTGTACGTCCGCTTTCAGGTAGATTCTGTTAAAGGGGTCAGAAGCATCTTTTAATTTCTTTGCTGCAGACAGGATGGCACCGCGATGTGGTGCAGAGGACTTCAGAGAGATCAGCAAGGGGCGACTGCGGGGGGGTTCCGCTACGGGTATCGCATCATTATTATGTTCTGGATTCTTTTCCTTACCCAGACGACACTTCAAGCACTTCAAGGCACTTCAAGGAGGTCAAATATCACCGCGCATTTCCTAGCATCGTCCCTCTCACCTTCGAAGTTCCCCTCTGGAAGACCAGTACAAATAATCGTCTGGCTCCGTATGTCATGGTCAATATACTCACTGAAAGCCATGTGGTTATCGAGACTCGCACGTAGATCAGCATTCTCCTTTTCCAAAACATCAACTCGTTTCTCCAGCACAACCACACGGTGGTTAACGGTTTCAGATATGATGGCGCGAAGGTCATCCATGGATAGGCTCGTTAGTGGTGTGCCACCGGATGGTGGACTGGTAGTACCACCACCTGTGCTATTGCGAGGATCAGCAGTGTTGCGAAGTGGTATGGCATTAGAGCCTGAAACGGGATTCTGATTCTGCCTCCTAAAACTACTGGGCAGAATAGGCTGGTCGTTCGGCCTGGGTATGTTCACATCGGTGTGATTCCGTCTTGCTGGGCCAGCAGACACCTGGCTGATCCCATTCTGGTTGATTTGGCAGTCGTTGTTAGGCGTGGCAAAGCAGCTATCGCAAAGGAACCCGCGCTTTAATCGTGGCTGGAACGCCTTACAAGTGACACAGTATCCCATTAGGCCTACTGCATACAGTCAGAGTTGCAGAATACAATACATCAGTGCATCAGCAGTACAGAAGAAGATTAATGAACGAAGGTCACATGAACGAAGCCCCGCCATAAACATCCTTGCCAAGATCTGACAAGAATCCTCAATTACTAACAAGAATTGACAAAAGTCTCAAATCACACCAAGACAATCCAAGCCAATGTCTCTCAATAACCTCCAGTATTATAAATATAATAAATAATAATGATCTTTTTCGATAAACAGTATTTGAAAAAGGAGCACTCTTTGTTACTAATTTCAATTGCTCGAAATTCAGCTATTCTGTCACTCATGTATCACTCATGTCACTCAGTATTCTATTCATGACAGATTAGCTGAATTTTGCTCAATTGAAATTAGTAACAAAGAGTGCTCCTTTTTAAAATACTGTTTATCGAATAAGATTAGTATTATTTATTAAATTAAAATTATTATAAATATTATAACTTGATAAATTATTTTATACATTATGTTTATTGTACGGTATTGCTTTTTATTTGAGCAATAAAATTATTTTCTCGCATGGAATTTTACCGGTAGTACTTAATTATCAATTATTTTTTAGTTGATTTCATGAAGAATTTGTTTTCTAACCCATGCAATAACAATGACTGCGGTGGACACGGAAGCTGTAGCAGTGTCGATGGGGCAGCTCAATGTCAATGTGACGAAGGCTATGTTTCCAATGGAGGTGCTTGTGTTGGTGAGTACATTAATGTAACTGAAAAATTCGCTTTCTTTCACCCAAATTAAATATTTTTATCTATCATGACTAATTTTGAAAACAATAAAATAGGAAATGGACCCTACCGAAATTAGCACCTACCGGTATGTACAGATACTGTGGTAGTACCCTGCTGGCAGTACCATTGGTGCTACCGTACCTCCCCCCAGAGTTGAAACCACCCACCCCTAATGTATGTTACCATCAGCCCCTAATGCATAAAAGTAAAAGCTTTTTGTTCTGTCTGATAATCAATTAGTGTGAGGGTAGTTGGACAGACTGATGATGTTCTGATTAAGGACATGGGGGGCGGTTGGCGACTCGCCCTCGCGTCAGCAGATGATAGTGGCAATGGTGGAATTGGTCTATTGATGAATCCAACTGCACATGCAGCATTGGACAAAATAGACCAAATCTCTAACCGCATCATCCGTTGCCACTTCTCATGTTCTGGAAGACTGGCTAAGAAGTTTCCTAAGGTGGTTCTGATTGTGTGCTACTCTCCAACTAGTGTTGCCCCTGTAGAGGAGGTGGAAAATTTCTACCACAATCTACAAGCAGCAACTGATGGAGTGGATCAGCATGCATTCTTAACATTCCTGGGAGACTTTAATGCAAGTCTGCATCAATCATCTACATCGCCCTGGGTCTATAGCAATAGTGTTAACCGAAATTCTGTCCATCTTCAGGATTTTATCTCTGGAAATGGATTGTTTTCGGCTGGAACCCAGTTCAAGAAGCGAACTGGAAAGCTATGGACTCATAGTGGACCCAGTGGTCACAAGTCCCAGATAGACCATATTCTGTTTCGTAGGAAATACAGGAGCTCTATACAAGACTGTAATGCATTTACACTTCGACCCTTCTCCAGTGATCACCGCCTTATTGTGGCCAAGGTAAGACTTAGTCTGCGTGCTAGCAGAACAACGAAATCTGCCTTGCCACGGCATGACTGGTCCTCTCTGTTGCAACAGCCAAGTGTGAGATCCAGCTTCACACTACAGCTGAGCAACAGGTATGAGGCTCTTGCCTCTGAGGCGGCAGATCACTGTGAGGGCTATACTGCCTTTACAGAAGCAGTTAAGTTAGCAGCTGCAGAAACAGTTCCTGTATACCCTCGAAACAGGAAAAGGGCCCCCTGGACTGACAACAAAATTCAGAAGTGCCGAAATGACCTTCATAAGGCGCAGAAAGAGTCCCGACTCAAACAGACTACAGCGGCCAAGAATGCAGTTAAAGCTGCATCTAGGTCCCTGAACAGGCAGTACTCTGTTAATCTACAGGAGCTAATAAACCAACAGGTTGATGCCATCAATGATGCTGATGACAGCAGGCAATCATCCCAGGCATGGAAATCGATCAATCTGCTTACTGGGCGGAAAAGCCA
This sequence comes from Nemertoderma westbladi, assembly GCA_032718475.1. Lineage (NCBI taxonomy): Eukaryota > Metazoa > Xenacoelomorpha > Nemertodermatida > Nemertodermatidae > Nemertoderma > Nemertoderma westbladi. The sequence goes on along the minus strand of JAUCBJ010000534.1, from coordinate 10,360 downwards.
ACCAACCACCAAGGTTAAGGCTGAATCACCAGCCGATCGCCTTAATGGTTGGAAAGCCCACTTTGAAAAGCTCCTCAATAATGACAGGGTATTGCCTGATAACTTTATAGAAGTAAAAGTGTCTGAGTCTGTACTCCCAGATATTCCCATTGGCGATATCTCCTTTGCAGAAGTGAAGGCTGCTGCAAAGAGCATTAAGACCAATCGTGCCAGTGGAGTAGATGGTGTTCCCCCTGAGGTCTTTAAAATACCTGAGTGTTTAAAGCTCATCTATCCCATCATAGTAGACATGTACCGTACAACAAGAGTCCCACAAGAAATGAAAACAAATAAGTTGGTGCCAGTTCCCAAGAAGGGCAACCTAACACTCTATGGTTCTTTTCGGGGAATCTCATTGATCTCGATTGCTGCAAAACTATACAATAGAATTCTATTAAATCGCATCAGGGATCCCATTGAGAGACTGCTACGTGGAAATCAGAATGGGTTCCGTAAAGGTCGTGGGACCATGGAGCCCATTTTGGCACTTAGAAGGATAATTGAAGAGTTATCAAAAAAGAAAGACAGGCATCTGGCTGTTATCTTTGTTGACTTCTTCAAGGCCTTTGATTCAGTCTCTCGCTCACGTATGTTCAGCATACTTTCATTATATGGGATTCCTGATGAAATTATTGCAGCAATCAGATCAGTATACGACGGTTCGACAACATTTGTGTCTACTGTTGACGGTGACACAGAACCATTTGAAGTGTTATGGGGCGTCCTCCAAGGAGACACACTTGCACCATTCTTGTTCATTATTGTGGTTGACTATGTTCTACGCATGTCCTTAGATCATCATAATGATGATGGGGTGATGATAACTCCACCTACTGGCTCCAGAAGTCGAGGAAATGCTGCCAAGTACCTAACTGATCTAGACTTTGCTGATGACTTAGGAGTACTCTCAGAATCATTAGAGGGAGCCCAGCGGCTCCTCAGCTCATTAGAACATGCTGCTTCTAGTGTTGGTCTTTTTATTAACTCCAGAAAGACCAAAATTCTGACAGTTAACTTTGAAAGTCCTCAGCAAGTCTCTGATCGGATGAGCATAAGCTCAAAGGATGGTATGCTTGAGCATGTGGACGACTTCTGTTACCTGGGATCATGGATCCGGAAGTCAGGTGAGGACCTTCGAATACGTAAGGGAAAGGCATGGGCAGCCTTGAATAGGCTTTCCAGGATTTGGAAGTCACCTAGAATTAATCGGAAACTTAAGGTCCGATTATTTAGAGCAGCAGTAGTTCCAGTACTCCTCTACGGGAGTCCATGCTGGGCTCTAACTGCTGAGGACACCAAATCTCTGGATGGCACATTCACAAGAATGCTACGCCGGGTACATTGTGTCAAGTACAATGCACACATCTCCAACCAGACACTATATAACATTGGAGGTGTCTCATTGATTCCCCCAAGCTTGACACTAGAACAAAATCGCCTCCGCTTTGCAGGACATTGCTTTCGCCGTGAGGACCAGCCAGTGCATAATCTTGTACTTTGGCAGCCTCATGGAGTGAATAAGCATGGTGGACAGCCCATGACTTTCTTGAGATGCATCTTAAAGGACACTGGCCTTAAAGATGCGGATGATCTAGCAAATGTCATGGGTGATAGGGAGTTGTGGCGGTGCAATTTTGTTGACAAGCCGGCACAGCATTCTTAAAAATGCAGCTGCAATGCAGCATGCCGATCCTAGTAGTAGTCCTGGTGGTGTACGAAAAATTTTCTAAACAACTTCAAACTATAATTATTATGTTGTAATCATCTAATGAATTATAAAAGCTGTTGTGATTATAGAAGATAGAGAGCAGTTAGCGAAATGATTATTTTATTCTATCGGATAGAGTAGTCGGAGTCTCAGAGTGGAGTCAAGGTGTCAATTGATTAATAATAATAACAGCAGTTGTCATGAATTCAATAAAATCGCGCACAATAAGTGATAATGTAATGTGATAATGATAGTAATAATGATGTAGTGGTTGCATTGAATTCACATCTCCCGTATGTCATGGGTTTGATCCCTGCATGAACCAGGGCAGTTTTCATTCGGTCAGCAAAAAAAAAATTTTCTAAATCCGACGTATTTTGACTTAATTTGTAGTAATGTAATATGCTTACTTCTTATTAATAGATATAAGTTCACTAGTGATTCTATTGGCGCAGTGGTCAGATGGGTTAAGGCATTGGTTACATTCTAGATAGGTCATGGGTTCGAATCTCGGTCGGGAAGTTTGCATTTTTTGGCTATTAATTTTCGGTTTCATTTAATTAGATAAGCCAATGAGGTGCATACAACATATGGAACAATGGGATGGGCCAATCATAGGGCATTTAATAACTTATTGCCTATGTGCGGCCATGGAATGTTGTCGAATGTTCGAGTTAATTCCACGCCTAGGATTTGCTATATAAGGGGTGGTTTGCCCTTCGGTTATCACTGACTATTACTTCTTGTCCCAATGTCATCTTAGTTATCTTACATACAATCAATCTTGACCATTTGTTATTTTTAAAGTTGTGTTGATAAGTCTTTGTAATTACGTTAATATACTGTAAACTCTTGAACATATATATTTTAACGTGTCCACCCTTGGGACAACCAAACATGTTACGGTATATGGCGCTGTACACATTATTAGCCATTATACAGTATAATATATTGGTTCATTATGCAGTATAATATATTAGTCCGTTATGCAGTACGCAATATTAGTCCGTTATGCAGTAAAATTATTTAGATAAGACATAATAGCGCAGTGACATTTAGATAAGGAAATTGAAACGCCCATATATTTTGAACTCATCCATTTTGTATAGTATGTAGCCTTACCTAGGTAATTTTGTAATACGATATAGGTAGATAGTTCCAGGGTAGCAAGTTCAGTTGGACCCTGGATTTTGGGCTTGCTGTTATTAGCCTTGATGGGCTAGCTATCACGGGTTTGATTTTCTATAATTGCGCTAATTTAATGTTTGTGCATCATGTTATTAGTACCGCCAAATTAAGCATCGGGAAAATTTCCTTTTATGGTGGCAATTTACGATTTCAGGGAGCTATAGGCCCACAATCCGGCTCTCTTATTGGCCTAACTGCTTCCAGGTTGGTCTAATGTTAGCTCGGATTGGGGAGCCAATAAGAGATCGATTGCATCACCCTTCTCAAATCACCTATAAAATGGCCTACTTCCATTGTTACTTTATTCTTGTTCATTGCTTATTTCCCATCTCGGCACATCACATATCCCTTTATCCACTTGTTATACACAGCTCAACTATTATTCGATGCTTAGTTTTCTGCGTAATTACTGCCTTTTTTTGATTTCTTGCAATAATTTGTTAACTTGTGATTTCTGTTCGATTCTTGCTTGTGTTTCTCAATCAATCTCAATGATGGCTAATAATTGCAAGTTGGAACTATGATTTCTACCTTTTAGTAAATGGTTCTATGTGATTCCTTTCGACAATAATCCTACGGGATTTCTCAGACTGTCAGACTTGTGATTTGCATGCGCCGCTACGGTAGCTATTCATCTTGATGGAAGGCTAAGGTACCGGTAGGCGGTGGGCGCATCGGGGGGTTAGCGACGACGGGAGTGCGGAGGATTCAAAGGCGGGCAATGCTGTCGGGGTCATGGTTGCGGTCGAGCAATTTACATTGTAGAGTAGAGACCGCTCGCTGGTACGGTAATTAGGGGGCTGATGAACCAGGTCTTGTCTCTATTTTAGTATTAGGGGGGCAGGAATTGGGTTAGTTAGGAAGTCTGGACGTACCCGGGAGAGGCCTGTATACCCTACAAGTCAATTGCGATGAGTCAATTACGAACTATTATGTTGCGAATTATATAATTGCGGATTGTATAATTGCAAGTTGTACTATTGTGATCTGTGATTGCTGACACTGATTGGTGTGTTACTGAAGTGTGCCTATGATTACGAATGCTTAGGTAGGCGCCCTTTTCCCTTTGATTGATTTCTATTTCTTAGTTTACAATAAATAATTACTGATTAGGTCAAAGTAATACGGTATTTTAGGCTATTACTAGTGAAACCTGTTGTGTAATAAATTAGAATTACGCATTCTGGAACTCTTAGTAATTAGTACGCTGTTACATATTTGTGACTGTAATTGATTAGTAAATTAAGAATTAGTACGCAGCATAGCGGAGAGTAGCTAAGGTAATAATTTAGAGTACCGTAAACTATTCACGCTTAGCGGTTATTTGCATTAGCGGGCAATAAGCTAGATCGCAGTAGTCAGTACGCAAACGACTTCGTAGATTGATGGCCTAAAGCCAGCTGCAGGCAAGTTTAGACCCAGAGCGGTATCACGCACGTAAAGACAGTGTACTGTACCATTTTGATTATTTTAAATATTCTCGCATTCACACATTCCGTTAGGGAACCCCAGTATTCGCGATTAGAAAAGACGTAGGCATTAGCGTATTTCAGTAGTAAAATTAGGCGTAAGAATACACTCTGAGTGCAAAGCCTCTCGCACTCGTCTTAAGTAAGCTTAGGGAGCCGACTCGGGTTTATTGTTTTGGTTATTCCCGCGTGGCTCATAGATTCGAACAGTTAGCTCTCTGTCGAGCGATCGGTAGAGAAAGGAACAAGCGATTTTGCAGGAGCCGTGTAAATTTAGTAAAATATATTAGTGGACGGCAGATTAGCGCCATCTAACGGTTAGTAGCGGTTTTGTATTTAGCAGCCTTACATTTTAGCAATAACACGCTCCTGATCCCCTTTACTTAACAGTAGAGCAGTCTTTGTGTCTTATTGGTTAGGCAAGAATTCATTAGTTTGGCAGAGAAGTATACGGGTATTTGTCTGTTCAACAGTTCTGCTGTTAGTATAGGTGACGCGCTAGTTTAACAAAACATTTGGGGAATGGCTGCCTAAACCGTTAGGCATTCAGCAACGCAGGGAAAGGATGTCCGCAACACAATAAGAGCCCACATTAGATTCGCCCATGCGCCCGTTCGAAGTATGACCTCTTGCCATACAGCGTCCACTTCAGAGGAAGGTAAGACTTTGTTTGACGCCCTTGCCCGCAATAAGACCTTAGATCAGGGTAAAGCGTGACACCGTCCTGGGACACCGTAAAATTTAGGATTAAATATTTCAGACTCAGACATGGCAAAACCCCGGATTAACCTGTATCTCCTACAAGGTGTGAGCTATTGCTGTTCGTTAGTAAGCGCAAGTACACATTAGGTGCGGATAGCACATGCTCTATAATTTGGTGATTTGCAGTACTGACAGTTTGGTACTGGTTCACTTTGTAGCCTATATAGTTTACCCACCCCTGCCTGAGCCCAAAATATTTGATCAGGCGAGAGGCAGTTTTCTGCTACCGGCACATGTTTGGCCTAGGGAGGTTTACACTAACATCCTACTGCGCCCTTGCCGCGTACTGATAGGTATTTACTGCTAACCACCACAGTAACAAAGTTCTAGAATCAAATTAGTATACCAGATCAGCTAACGTACGGTAGTAATTAACACCTATTCTCTTATCTCACAATCAGAATCTGGTATTAGTGCCGATCACGGGTGTAGTTACTAACACCGTAATTGCCTGGTTGAGTTGTGGATAAGGAGGAGAGAGCTTTGACGTCATTTTGTTGGTATTGAGCCTACAGCGTGCGACTAGCTATTCGAGTAGCTAGCGCCCAGTATTGTTTTTGATTAAAATCACTAAAACCTAGTATAACGGCGATACACCAAAATTGTTTTATTTGTAACACACACACACACACACGCGTCCTAAAACACACACCTTTTGAAACCTACTAGTTACTGATTACAATAGGTTACTTTCAAAGTGAAGTGATCAAGTGAAGAAGTGGAGTGATCTTGCAGTTTCTACTATTTGTAGTTTGTAATTTGAGGAGATATTTAATATTTAGTTTTAAGGTAAGAGGTACTTTAGGGGCACCCCCTTTTGACTGCTTTCCTGTCGGCAGTATTGTTACGCTAGTCTGTTAATCCAATAGCTCGTATATAAACCATATAAATCACACAGTTTTAGTTTACAGTATGTAAACTTGCCGCGGTGTGATTATTAGTCATGACAGTTAGGATTTGCTGCGCGGGGATTGTTTTCTCGTGAGTTTGGTCTGTTTCTGTAGAAGGTACATCTGCCTCACCGGTTAGAGGTCGGGTATCCTGTTTTGTCTAGTTCGCCCAGGCATTTGACTCGCCCACGTATTAGAATAGACATCAGGCTCCATCCCTCGCCAGTAGTAGTTTTCATACTTAGTATCTGTTTGTTTAGACACCCTGGACTGGGATTTATTGTCAGATACTGTACGAGCCTGTATACACTGCTAAATTCTACAGTAAGGTACATCGTTACTAGGATCCGGTAGGTGGTATACTACTGGACTTTTCAAGTAAGTATTGCACGAATAGGCCATCCCATAAATTAAGAAAAATATAGGACATTTTGTCAGCCGAAAGGTAAGTCTACGTAATAAATTTTATAAAAATAAAAAGGTTTCGGAGATTTAAACACTGAACCCTGGGATTCGTGGTTCTCCTCATCAGCAGTGTGCCACGAACCCCACCCCTAACCTAAAAAACTGCACCAGTAAATTAAGACAATGACCAATAAATTATAAATCCTACCGTACCTCCCCCCAGAGTTGAAACCACCCACCCCCAATGTATGTTACCATCAGCCCCAAATGCATAAACATGATTCCCCACTGAATGCAACCAACCCCAATTAGCACCTACCGGTATGTACAGATAAATGATGAGATTTTTAAACAAAATTGCGCAGATGTCAGAAAATGCCCCTCTAAATATATAATTATATGATGTAAAACAACCACGACTTTAGAGGGATTGTGATATTAATATGAAAACAATAAAATAGGAAATGGGGTCTTATTCCCTCAGATACTACCTAGCATTTAGGGCCACTTGGGCCAATGTTAGTACTCAGGCACTATGGCCTATTAAAAAATGAAATACCAAATCGATTGTAGTGCTCCCAACCCAACTACCACAAGGTAAACTGCACAAAACCATACAATAACTACAGGTACCAGTAAGTATTGCACGAATAGGCTATCCCATAAATTAAGAAAAATATAGGACATTTTGTTCGCCGAAAGTGTTCGTGCTTTTAGACCTTTAGCAGTTTAACCTGCCAATTTAAATGTCTTTTTAATTATAAATCGACTTTTGCCATTACAAATTACCTGGTGTACTGAATTTACATCCGCCGAAGCCAGTCCATGCACGGCGTATGACCCACGGTGTGGGAGACTGGATTCGGGTTCCCTAGGAAGTTATTGCGGTGTAGGCTACTTTGTATTATTCGATTGATCGCTACTATATAATCTCTGACAACTATATTTACTTTCGGGGGAATATTAACAGTTCCTTTAGGACGTGGCGCTTTAAGTATAAAAACAGAGTTATGACTTACACTAATCACAACTAGATGGCCACAGAGTTTCATAAATAGCGCATTCTTTAGGAGATGCTTTATTAACCTTCACACGACTTCACACTACTTCACACTAATTTACACTAATTCACACTAATTTGCCGACCGTCACTGATTTTGATCATATATAAGGAGGATTGCAACTGACACATGTAGGGATTATGAAATAGCATTTAATTTACACAAAAACCACTATAATTTGAGTCACAGTTGCTACCGGTAGACCCTTCCTCCGCTTACCTCAGTAATCAAGAACATTGAGGGGTTTACGATTATTTATCGGTATTCTCCAAATATAACATTCATTAATATAAACAGCAATTAACACAATATAAAACAGCATTAAAACAGTGTGGTGAACAGTCAGTAGGTGTTCATGAAGTTTGGTTTGGTCGTATATTGAGTTTGTTACGATGTTAATAGATTTACGTTCTTATAACTAAGGCCATCAGATGTTCTTGGGCCAACGTCTGAAACATTCGTACTCAGTACAGAATTCTGAGAGGAATCTAATTCTCAGAAAAAAAAACGATAAATGCGCAGCGCATGCGCCAGTTTCTTCAGGTAGGTCTCTACTGGCATAACTGAGAAGATTGCTCTGATTGGCTGAATAGGCTCAAACAAAGGAATCTCCAGTACACACAGAATCAGCTGACAGATTTCGTCATCTTGCTTCTAATTTCTGTCCGACGCATAGTTGAAAAATTTTGGAGTATTTTTTAGCTATTTTAGAGTATTCCGCGCATTGCGTAAAAATGACTTGTTATGTCCGCAAAAGCTTTTACACTGCTCCCAGAAAATGGGAATTAAGTCTATAAAATATAAAAAATCACAGTTTCTAAAATACAAAAATACTCTAAACTATCAGTCCTTCTTTCATGAACGGCGTTTACGGAGTTTTTTGAGACTAGTAAGAGTCTTTTTCTCTTTGGGGCGAGCCACTTTACTAGGAGGGCTATAACTCCTGGGGGAAGGGTGCAATACGATTGCATTAGAAGGTTTTGGATTACAGTCAGTGTATCCGCCGGTCGAGGTACCCGGTTGATCGATATCAACATCAGTGGAACGATGGCGAACAACCTTTAGAGCGCGTTTCAGGACAGCAGCTCTTACTGGTACTTGATGGGTTGTTTGCACGACAGTGGTAGGTTGACCGTGTGTAGTGAGAAATTTCCTTGGTTTGATTGTTCTCTCTAATTCGCGTTCTCTGGCTTTATATTCATATGGTCGTCTATGAACTTTTTGTAACTCAGCATGCGAGTTTATGAACAAGTCACCGTATTCTTTATTCCTATACATATAAATTCCAATGGACTAATCGAGTTTTAATAAATCTATCGAGATTATACGGAGGTATTACGTTCTTTTCTATTCTTGAAACATTATAAAGTTTTCTGAACGAGTTTACTTTGACCAATTGATCTAAATGTTTTTGTAGTTGTTCGAGTTCAACAAGATCAAGGGGATTTATCAATGGTAGAAACTTTTTTGGAATATAAATCAGTCATAAAGATTTGAGCTTCCGGTTGGGCTAAAGCTGCTTCTTCTCTCTCATCCATTTCGATATGTTTCTCCTCGAGCTGATTCTCCTCCGCATTTAGCGTTCGTCCAAGAACTTTTGTGGAGAGTATGTACGTCCAAGTTCGATATCTTCCTCAAGATTCTTGATTTCACGATCGAACTGGGTAAAGCTAATTCCTTTACAGCTTGGACTTGTTGTTGCAATTTACATTTGTCTAAACAATTGTAGGTTCCCTTTCCAATCTTTTGCCGAATAGCGTCTAGTGCGTTTTGTACAACGCTTTCCTCCACCTCGGTGACAGGTTGTATCGGAGTTAAACCGGGACGATTATATGGGTTGAACGGAGATATTAGATGTCCGCGTCCCAATCCGGCTAGGTAGGATGGGCGAATATCTAGAGAGCCCACAACCGGAGTGCCACCGACTAATTGTTCGGGTAACACTAGATCTTTAACAATGAGTACAACTCAGGAGGATACGTCATACTATTAGGATCAAGAGTCTGAGGTCGCACCAGGAAATGAGGAGGACTGACCGAATATTCTGGAACTCTGATCATAGGTTTATTTACCCCTATTAAACCCGGGGGGGGTCAATATGACCCCCTCCCCCGTGGTTTTTTTATTATATTTCTGAAACAAACGCAGTTGAGTATCTGAAATTTTAAGACTTTTCCTAAAAATCTATTGTCTTCCTAGTAGTTAAAACGGTTTCCAAAAATATTGGGTAGTTTTCGAGTAATAGCACCATTTTTTAACCCTACTTTTGGCACTTTTTTTGAGGCGTTTTTTGAAAATTTCATTTCATTAAATATGAATTGTAACATCTCTATTTTTGATTTACACCGGTTTTTTGGTGTTAGCAATTGGATAAAATTCATATAAATTGATTTAGAAATTTCAAACTTGTTTTTTTCGGCGGGTGCCAAATTTTGGTGCCAGCACCAAATTTTGAAATATGTCAATTTTGTAAATAGATTATTTGAAACATGTTTTTTGCGCAATTGGGGTTTTTTGAGTATCACTACTTTCAAATTTATCACTATTTACAAAATTGACATATTTCAAAATTTGGTGCTGGCACCAAAATTTGGCACCCGCCGAAAAAAACAAGTTTGAAATTTCTAAATCAATTTATATGAATTTTATCCAATTGCTAACACCAAAAAACCGGTGTAAATCAAAAATAGAGATGTTACAATTCATATTTAATGAAATGAAATTTTCAAAAAACGCCTCAAAAAAAGTGCCAAAAGTAGGGTTAAAAAATGGTGCTATATTTCGAAAACTACCCAATATTTTTGGAAACAGTATTCACTACTAGGAAGACAATAGATT
>JAUCBJ010000533.1:0-179056 GCA_032718475.1 Nemertoderma westbladi | reverse complement strand
CCCTAAGGCACATTTTAGTAATTTCCAAAAATGGCCCGAAAATTGATATTGTTCCGAAAGCCCTTTCAAAAGAAAAAGCTGATAAAAACAACTGAAAATGTTGCGAAAGAAATATAAAGTATTTTCGTTGGATGACTGCGTGCAAATAAGTACTAAGTACTTTAATAATAAGTACTTTGCAAAATTAGTGTTCATCAAGAATTGTAACAATACTAAACGACATATTATTAAGCCTATAAAACTTTTGCTATAAAAAGTGTAATGGTTTTGGTAGAATTTCTCACGCTTCAATTTTTAATATATTAATGGGACCATTACCCCAAATCTATTTGTTTTATTTATAAAGCTAGTGTTTTGAAACTTTAACACAATGATCTGTGATCTTTTACTCAGAAAACTAAGTATGAATAGCTTCGTAAACCCGTTTGTTCGAAAAATAGGGCACTTTTTGTGCAGGTCAGTTTTTTTCAAAAATTGTATAAATTTTGAATTCAAATAGACATGTTTTACAAAACCAACGATACTAGTCCAAAAGCTGAGGCTGACATTTTGGTATGTTGGATGACAATTGAGTAAAAAATAAAATAGTGTATAGTAGGGAATTTAGTGATGAAAAAAGTCAAAATCGACAAACTGATGTTTTATACAGAGAGTCATAAATATCAGCAATATTATGTTGTTGAAAAGAGCAGTTTTGAGGTCAAAAAATAATTTATTAATAATAGTTAAAGTTGGCCCCCTTGAGGCTGACTGGCTCCTGTAGGCATTTAGCAATTTTGATCGGATCTTGGGAATGTGTTATTTATTTTCTGTAGGTTTCGCAGGGTACTTATCTTTACAGGACTTTCTGAGAAATATAACACACCAAAAGTGTGGGCTTAGTGCAAAGATATAATATTTCTGATCAAGATTTGGACTTGCTGAGAAAGTAATGTTTTTCGATAAGAGAACAGTCTCGGAAATAAGCACTTTTTGTCACTAATTTTAATTTACCCAAATTCAATGATGCAGTCGTCCGAGAGTTTTAGGTTTTGCAGGAATTGCACCTAAAATGCCATCGAATGCAAAATTCAATACACGAGGGCAGAACATCTGAATTTCGGTTAAATTAAATTACAGTAGTGACTAGAAGTTATTTCTGACACGATTATTTTATCAACAACTATTTTATCTACAACTACTGTAATTTATCCTTTTTTTATCTAGTAGGGCCTATATTTATAAAACTCGTTTCCGGTAAAAAAAAAAAACAATTAATTTCGCACTACCATATCTCCACGCCATTTACTACAGTATGTACAGTGATTCCAATGTCACCACGTCATTATTTGGTTATTCTAGAAAGTTTAAGAGTATAACTACAAATAATTCCCCACAAATAAATAAAATTAAATTCTCCATTGTTCATAATTAGCACTTTAAAGTTTTACTGCCCATATTTTATTATTTCCCTGCCATCAGGTCTCGAACTAATATAATAACACAGCACCTGTCGGTCGACTGGCTAGAATTTTGCACTTTCTATCACAAATTTAGGGATAGAGAGTAGTCGAAAGATGCACTTTCTTGCTGTTTTCTACAAATTTTAGTGAGAAAAAATGTGGATTTTTCAGATAAAAATATTTTTTTCACAGGAGTGACTCGCTGAGAGAAAATGGCCCGTATTTTCGGCTGGCCCTAAGATAAGATAAGATAAGATAAGATAAGATAAGATTTATTAACAATTTCTACACAGATATAGAGCAAATTTGTACTAAATAAATTGATAACTATTGTATATAATATATGCATGCACATAATGTACTCTACGTGTAGCTGGTACCTGGACGGGTAGTCCCATTATTTCAGGCACCAGTAACACAGCGATTAATTTATTTATTATTAACTACATTAGGCCTAATTAAGTATTGTAATATTGACAGTAATTCTAATATATTGCATTAAGTATAAAACAATTTCGAAGGTATAAACCGAAGTACTTTAAGATATAGATTCTGTAAAAACAAATACAAAACAAAAAAAAACTCTTGGGGGCATATACACACAGATATAAAGATGGGCACATAAATATATGTGTTGGGGGCATATACAGTACAGTTATAAGATTGGTACATAATATAATCCACCTAACCTAAACTAATATAAACAAACTACTTACGTACTTACATCAACAAGATAGGGTACATCATTTATTTTAAAGACCTGTTAAACAATGTAATGGATATTATATAAACTATAAACTAAACGAAAGTAACTATTAAGTAATACTACAATTTAATTATTTTAATAGATGCACTGAAAGTTTTTGTTTAAACGAGTTAAAAGAAGCGGCCCGTCGTGCATCAGCAGGCAGAGAATTCCATATGTGTGGGGCTTGTATAAATATGGAATTGTTTCGTAATTTTAACCTATGTCTAACAATGAAGCATTTATTCTGAGACGATCCACGGGTTTGATGATAGTGAATTTGGTTTACCGGAGTCAAAAGATGTGGAAAAATATCCTTCGAGAGTAATCCATTGATGTACTTGAAACAGATTGCACCTACTTGTGAAATGTAAAGAGAACGTATGCAGTGTGGGTTAAACGTTGGGTTGTGGTATTTAATTATTTTAAATGCGCGTTGTTGTAGGTTATGTAATTTACGGATGCTCATTGTTTGGTTTTTAGGTTTGCGTCTACGTCGGCGGGGACCCTTATATTTACTCGAAGTCTGTGTAGCTGTATCCGAACTTGATTGCATTAACGCTTGGCCCCAAACAGAGATGCAGTAATTAAAATAAGGTTCTATCAGTGAGTAATATAATTTAGTGAGAACTGGGGTTGGTGAGAATGATTTAATTCTATTTATGATTCCTACATTTCTACTTACTTTGGTGTGTATGTGGGATATGTGATCTTTCCAAGTTAAATTTTCGTCGATTAGAACGCCTAGGAATTTTATACATTGTTTTTGTTTTATTATTTTCCCATTTATAGTTACTTTTTGTGTATCGGTATTATAATTTTTTATATTAGTCTGATAGAATATAATATAATTGGTTTTGTCCACATTCAGTGACAGTCTATTTATTTGAAACCATTTTGTTAGTTTGTCCAGTTCAGTGTTAGAGGTATTAATAATGTTATTTATGTCTGAACCTGATAAAAGCAAATTCGTATCATCTGCAAAAAGGATATGTTTAAATAGTTTGGATACATTTACCAGGTCATTGACATATATTATGAACAGCACAAACGGCACGTGCCTTATATGCCTTAAGGTTAATCCGGCACTGTCCACATTCTCATTATTGTATATTAATTTATCTGTTCTGCGTAATGGGCCTCCCCTTCTAAATTTCAAAATTTTGGTTTTCTTTAAATTTACAGCCATTTTGTTTAATTTGCACCATTTGTGGAGCTCGTGTAGCGCTGTTTGAATGTGTTCTCGATTTGATGAATAGATTACTAAATCATCTGCGAAAAATATAAACCTGAGAGTATCAGCAATGAGACGTAATGTCGAGGCAAGATCTGCGATGAACATCAAAAAACATGTTGGAGAAAAACAGTCTCCTTGGAGTATTCCTCGTAACTGCTCTATTGGGTTTGAGAGTTTTATGCCATCGTAAATTTTTACTGTGTTTCGAAATATGTCCCTGATAAGATTATACACTTTACCCTTTACGCCAAATATAGTGTAGAGCTTGTACATTAGGATTGATCGATTTACAAGATCAAATGCCTTCCGTAGGTCTACGAATGCTGCATAAACTACTCTCTGAGATGATGGGCGGCTGGCATTGTTGATGATAGTGGATACGTCGTCAAGGAGCTTTTTAAGGGCATGCAACGTAGATTTACCACACGTAAAGCCATACTGCTCTTCCGGTAATAGGTGAGCAATGTGCTTTCTAACTCTCTGGTTTATAATAGTGGTCAGCATTTTAAGCATGACACAGATTAAAGCTATCCCACGGTAATTGTCCGGTAGTGATTTATTTCCCGTCCCTTATATAGATATACAGTATTTAATCAGTTATATTATATTTTAGTGTTTTTAGTCTATAGTTATTATTGCGTAGATTTTTAGGTGCTAAGAAATTTAGATAATTTTCTCTTAAATTTTGAGAGACTAGCTATCTGCCGCAAGTCACTAGGGAGTGTATTCCACACTTCCGGGGCTCTGACCCTCACTGACTGTCTGGTGGTTTGTAGTCGAGTACGTTGTATTTGACAATTATTTGTTGCGTAGCGTGTGCTGTGTGTGTGTGAGTGGTGCTTGAGGCAATTAACAGATTAGGTAATATGTCCTGGGGTAGAATTTTGTTTATTGTTTAATGTTTATTTACCACGGATGCGTGCAGCGTGTGTGATCATTGTTTGGTACGCAGGGACGTCACGACGGGGGGAATCCCCCCCCCCCCCCCCCCCCAACTTTCAATTTTGAAGGTTTTTATATTTTGTGAAAAAAAGTAATAACATAGATGGGGGGGGGGGGGGGTCTATCAGTAACACACATATTATTTGTAGTAGCCCAGATTAATTTATTTCTACCGGTAATCGACTTTATTCATCATTAATAAAATGGTTAGGAATTACTAGATACTGTATTTATGAAGGTTGGCCCCACGATGTACTGTAGGCAAATTTCCAATTGCGGTGTCGTTTCAGCCTTCTCATAGGGTTAATGTTAAATTAATATTGAAAAATTAGTGCTTAGAAGTAACAATTTTACTGTAAACTGTGTTCCTAAATTTAGTTTATTGTTTTGGTTAGAAAAGCCTGTCATTATAACCTGCTACTTTCCATTAAAAGGTTCCTTAAATGGTGAAAATCGAAATTAAATATTCGCGAAATTAAGTTAATATGTTAAAATAGGCTGAAACGACACCACAATTGGTTATATGCGTACGTAGGCTTAGACCTTCGAACTGCATACTTTCAGTTTACAATCCCCCATCCCCCCTCGTTCTTGAACGGCTGGTGACGTGCCTGTGCGTGTAGGCCTTTAAGGCCTATCAATACTTGAAAGGCTGGTGACGTGCGTGTATCGATAAACAACGACAGACAGCTGGCTATTATCTTTGTTGACTTCTATAAAGCCTTCGACTCCCGACCGACCACGTCTGTTCAGCACACTGGCAGCATATTGGATTCCTGAGGAAATTATTGCAGCTATGAGATCACTGTACGATGGTTCCACCACATTGTGTCTACTACTAATTGTGACACAGATCTATTCGAAGTCTTATGGGGAGTCCTTCACGGTGACACACTTGCACCATTCTTATTCGTAATTGTTGTTGATTATGGTCTACGCATGTACTTAGATAGACAATCTTAATAAAGATAGGGTGATGGTAACACCCCCTACTGGCACAAGAAGTAGAGGAAATCCAGCAAAGTACCTTACTGATCTACACTTTGCTGATGACTTAGGGGTACTGTCAGAATCACTAGAGACAGCCCAAAGGCTCCTCTGCTCATTGGAGCAGGTTGCTTCTAGTGTTGGTTCTGTCCTAGTTCTGTAAATTCCAAGAAGACCCGACAGTCAACCTTGACAGCCCTCAAGAAATGTCTGGGCATAAGCTCTAAGGACGGACGAAACACGTAGATGACTTCTGCTCCTTGGGATCATGGATCAGAAAGTCAGGTGAAACCTGTGAATAATCTTGTACTTTGGCGCCCTCATGGAGCGAATAAGCATGGTGGACAGCCCATGACTCTCTTGAGACGCATCCTAAAAGAC
The DNA here is from genome assembly GCA_032718475.1 of Nemertoderma westbladi. Taxonomy (NCBI): domain Eukaryota; kingdom Metazoa; phylum Xenacoelomorpha; order Nemertodermatida; family Nemertodermatidae; genus Nemertoderma; species Nemertoderma westbladi. The sequence continues at coordinate 173,322 of JAUCBJ010000533.1, read as the reverse complement.
ACTGGCCTTGAAGATGCGGATGATCTAGCAAATGTCATGGGTAATAGGGAGTTGTGGCGGCGCAATTTGTCGACAAGCCGGCACAGCATTCTTAATATATATGTAATATATATATATAATGCAGATGCAATGCGGCATGCCGATCGTAGTAGTAGACGTGCCTGTTGATACCGTAGTGCTGCGTACTGGTACGGCATGCGATTAAAAGTCTACGTAACATAGCATATTACTGAATTACGGATGTAAACGTTTCACCCATGCCGAAAAAAGACCCAAGTCGCCCCATGTTACCCTCTAGCGGGAGACTATTGAAGTGATGGTGTATAATTGACAAATGACTTATGACAATATATCTGGACTTCAGGCAGATTAAATCTATCAATGTACTCTTTTTAGTACTTTAGTATCTTTTTTTGTACTCATTTTAATTTGATTTTAATTTTGAAATGTATATCACATAATAATATCTTAATGCCTAAAGAATAGTGAATGGTTTATTTCGAGTACTAACATTATTGGCTTGAAATGCATACCGGTATGTATAATAATATTCTAAATTCCTATACGCAGCATTTTTCACATCTATTTACTGGTGTCCGTGTAAAATCGATTTTTTGTATATCTGCGGCAAATATGTTTTGGTGCAGTGCCATCGTAGCATATTTTACATCTATATACCGGTATCGTTTTTTGTTTTGTATATCGGCGGCGAAGAAGTTTTGGTACAGTGCCAGTGCTACGTCGCTTGTCTAATAGCAATTAATTCATGAAATTTATTATTTTGATTTGAATTTTGAATTATGATTTATCAATGTATATCACATATTTCATATTGAATGACTTATTTAGTGTACTATCATTGGCTTGAAATGTATATTCATGTTGGCCCCGTGTTATGACCGGCATGTATAATAATATTCAAAATCCCTACCCTACACAGCATTTTTCACATCTAGTAGTAAAGTTATTAGCATGTCAAAATCGTAGCGACGACAACTATTTGCCATGATTGACCAACACCCCTAACAGTGTCAGTTCGCTAAGGTTCCGCCAACTTCGTGGCTCGCCCCACATTTTTTTAAGTGGCCTACAGCTGAAACGATAACATAAAACTTTCATATATATTCCTTACGGTAGCCGAATTAAGCAAATTAAAAGAAAATTTTGAATAATAAAATGGTCCACCATATATTAATTAACGGTTGACCATAAATTATTCAATTTTAATTAAATTGCCACAAATCAGTCACCTTACTTCCTCATGTTTTACCTAATTGGAATCCTTGCATAGTCAGTTCTCCATCATCCATCACAAGAACCACTGTAAGATTGAAGTACAACAGCAGTACGGCTGGTTTGATATCAACAGAGACACGTTATTCAAATACTTATAGCTAAAGATTGAAAGCGAGAAAAAAAAAATTCTGACTCGACAAGTAAAAAGTACGGAGGTCAAACTATCTCTGTTATAATGGTGTAGTAATCTCAATGGTTCTCCATAATTGATTTATTTATAGCTAAGACGACTACTAATTTTGAAAACTCCATTAAATTGTTGTTACAAACGTTTGAAAAGTTAGTATTTCTTTCTAGCTGCAATACGCCATACGGCCATGTAATAATTTAAGTATTACCTAGGGAAGTGTGGAACTGATTTAACTAACCATGGTGACAGAAATATTATTTGTTTTAGACCATAAATATATTAAATAACACTTTGTGAAATTCTAATATAATGATAACAAACACGAAACGGTAATATACTATTACACAAAGGCAGCAAACCTAGAAGCAAATACAGTAGAGAAACTACAGCAAACAGCACCGCGAAATGATGATTGTTATGTAAATATTTAGTTGATGGTGCATAAAGTAACACTTTATACGACTAGAGACAAATAAGGGCCAAGCACTTGCAATGGTAATGTAAATCAAACGCTTAAAACTTATTTATTACAATTTATTTCACGTCAATGCTAATAATACTCTTTGCAAGACTCAAAACATCTCGACAGACATTATTGTCTTAAAAGAAAGTAAACTTGAGAAAATTTTACATTATTTTTTATTTCATAATTTGTACCAAATCTGTTTTAAAGGGGTTACTATGGTTGCAAACAGCCGCTTCCTCAAATCCTCCCTATTGATGCTCTTGTTGTCACATACCGAAGATATTATTCATAGAAAGATAATAGCAATCATATAAAGTGATATAATGCTTAAAAAAACTATTTTAATTACAGCGAATATTTCAATCGAACAATAAATAATTGTATTTATCCTTAAATAGTAAATACAGTAATTGGTTAAAACGTTTTTAAGCTATATAATTGAACGTTAATTACTACTGCAACAAATTACGTGTACCAAACCTACTGGCGCTATATTTAAAAAGTCTCAAAGAAACTGAAATTAAAATTGAAATAAAATGTTCAATGCTAAGTTTTGTTAATGCCTACCTAAATATGCACATGATATCATAATGTGGGGCCCTAATAATCCAATACTGAAAGTAATTAGACGGAACTAAATATAGCGAGCTAGTATTAGTTTCGAGGAATAAAAACAGTAAGTGTACAAGTCTAACAATATAATTGAGCAAGCGGCACTGCACAGCGACATAGCGGGCTCTAGTACCAAGGCCGCAACCAATGCTTGCACAGCGACATAGCGGGCTCTAGTACCAAGGCCGCAACCAATGCTTGCACAGCGACACAGCGGGCTCTAGTACCAAGGCCGCAACCAATGCTTGCACAGCGACACAGCGGGCTCTAGTACCAAGGCCGCAACCAATGCTTGCACAGCGACACAGCGGGCTCTAGTACCAAGGCCGCAACCAATGCTTGCACAGCGACATAGCGGGCTCTAGTACCAAGGCCGCAACCAATGCTTGCACAGCGACATAGCGGGCTCTAGTACCAAGGCCGCAACCAATGCTTGCACAGCGACATAGCGGGCTCTAGTACCAAGGCCGCAACCAATGCTTGCACAGCGACATAGCGGGCTCTAGTACCAAGGCCGCAACCAATGCTTGCACAGCGACACAGCGGGCTCTAGTACCAAGGCCGCAACCAATGCTTGCACAGCGACACAGCGGGCTCTAGTACCAAGGCCGCAACCAATGCTTGCACAGCGACATAGCGGGCTCTAGTACCAAGGCCGCAACCAATGCTTGCACAGCGACATAGCGGGCTCTAGTACCAAGGCCGCAACCAATGCTTGCACAGCGACATAGCGGGCTCTAGTACCAAGGCCGCAACCAATGCTTGCACAGCGACATAGCGGGCTCTAGTACCAAGGCCGCAACCAATGCTTGCACAGCGACACAGCGGGCTCTAGTACCAAGGCCGCAACCAATGCTTGCACAGCGACATAGCGGGCTCTAGTACCAAGGCCGCAACCAATGCTTGCACAGCGACACAGCGGGCTCTAGTACCAAGGCCGCAACCAATGCTTGCACAGCGACACAGCGGGCTCTAGTACCAAGGCCGCAACCAATGCTTGCACAGCGACACAGCGGGCTCTAGTACCAAGGCCGCAACCAATGCTTGCACAGCGACACAGCGGGCTCTAGTACCAAGGCCGCAACCAATGCTTGCACAGCGACATAGCGGGCTCTAGTACCAAGGCCGCAACCAATGCTTGCACAGCGACATAGCGGGCTCTAGTACCAAGGCCGCAACCAATGCTTGCACAGCGACATAGCGGGCTCTAGTACCAAGGCCGCAACCAATGCTTGCACAGCGACACAGCGGGCTCTAGTACCAAGGCCGCAACCAATGCTTGCACAGCGACACAGCGGGCTCTAGTACCAAGGCCGCAACCAATGCTTGCACAGCGACACAGCGGGCTCTAGTACCAAGGCCGCAACCAATGCTTGCACAGCGACACAGCGGGCTCTAGTACCAAGGCCGCAACCAATGCTTGCACAGCGACACAGCGGGCTCTAGTACCAAGGCCGCAACCAATGCTTGCACAGCGACACAGCGGGCTCTAGTACCAAGGCCGCAACCAATGCTTGCACAGCGACACAGCGGGCTCTAGTACCAAGGCCGCAACCAATGCTTGCACAGCGACACAGCGGGCTCTAGTACCAAGGCCGCAACCAATGCTACATTTATTACAAAATCTTACAATTAAATAATTAAGATTCTAGATTAAATAGTTTTCGAATGCAGCCGCTGTTACAAATAGAGGTAAAAAGATGTATTAGAGAATTATTAATATACTAAGAGTAACACAAAGTAAGTATAATGTTCTTCGATATAAGAAAAAAAGACGCGAGGACAGAATATCTCAATTTCGGCTAACTGAAAATAGTGACGGGAGTTCTTTCGAACACGTTTTTTTTTAAGAAATTATGGATATTAATCGAATTATTAATATATCGGACAATAAAGACTTTATTGTCCGTATTTACGGACAATGAAGTGATTAATCCAATGAATCTTCCGAAAATGGGAATAATAAAATGTTTAACCAATCAACGATCTAGAAGTTTATTATGTTGAGTTCGCATTACTAGACCAGTAATTACGTTTGTAATTATTTATTAATTTTACATTAAAATGTTTAGTAAATATATTTACTATATTTTGCTCCAGTAGCTATATTGGTCAACTTTCAAAATGTATAGTTAGTTAGTATTATTTAATTAAACCGTGGTGCAAAAATTTAATTCAAATTTGGACAGTTTTTTTACGTTAAACTTTTAATTCAAAATATTTCAAATAATTCAAAATATTGTAAAGAAAACAACATCTTCTACAAAAATATAATTATTTATTACATGGGAAAAAAAAAGGAAAACTTTTTTTCAATTATTCTCGAGGCATTTTATTTACCGAGCGTCAGCGAGGTTAATAAAGAGTCGAGAGAATATTGAAAAAATATGTTCTATGTTTTTTCCCCATGTAATACGTAATTTTATTCTTAAATTGGTACTTTTTTGTTGCTTAATTTGTTAATAAAATATAGAGCGATATAGAGTTACAAAATATATTTAACTGTAGTATTTTACTGTATTGCTTCCATAGTTACTGAAATTCAAATTACTGAACTCTCCAACTCCTGATGCTGACTTACTCAATGTTAAATAATTTAGTGTTCTCGAATATTTATTACGTAACTAGAGAGCCGCTTGACTACATAAACCAATATTTGATATTGACTTCCGTTTTGGAGTTCGCCTTGCAGACATTAAAGTTGCAATAAATTTTGAGTGTGTGAACGGAGTTTGTTCAAATTACGTGCAAACCTTTTCTACGTCGAAGCTCTTTCAACACATTTAATAAAATTTGAGAAATTCCACCAAAAATATTTTGTTTTACTTTTTTCGCCGGGAAAAAAGTAAAATCAATGCAATCCTATGGGTTACTTTTTTTCCCTAAGGAAAAAAGTGTTACATTTTCTCTAATTTTGAGCGAAAAAGTAACAATTTAAGAATAAGTATTTTTGTCCTCTTTGTAATAGTAAAAGCATCTTTTCGACCTTCGACCTCAAATAAATATGCTGCTTTTACTATGTTACTTTCTTCGTAAAATAGTTATTCGTCCAACGTCCCGTTTTTGAGTATTACATTATGGATGAAATTAACTCAATAATAATTATTTATTACATGGCTAAAAAAGTATAACTTTTTTTCACTATTTACGAGGCATTTTATTTATCGAGAGTCAGCGAGGTTAATAATATTATTATAATTAATATTATTGTATTAATATTATTATAATATTAATATTATTGTACTCTTCAACACCTGATGCTGCCTTACTCAATGTTAAATAATTTATTGTCCTCGAATATTCATTAGGTAACTAGAGAGCCGCTTAACTACCTAAACCAATATTTGATATTGACTTCCGTTTTGGAGTTCGCCTTGTAGACACTGAAGTTGCAATAAATTTTGACGGTGTCAGTGGATTTTACTCAAATTACTTTAAAACCTTTTCTACGTCGATGCCCTTTGAACACATGTAATAAAATTTAAGTAATTCCACCAAAAATATTTGAAATTACTTTTTCGCCGGGAAAAAGTAAAATCAATGCAATCCTATGGGTTACTTTTTTTCCTAGGGGTAAAAAGTGCCACTTTTGGGGTTTATTCGACCAAAAAGTAACAATTTAAGAATATAAAAAATGTTATTAATGTAATATTTGTATTTCACATTGGGCAAACAAGATTTATTTCATATTAATGTTATTTTGGATTGTTTGTTTTAATTTATCCATTAAAACCATAAAAACTATCTAATATTTTACTTATTCAACGCCAGATAATGTTTGAGGTATCATAATGAATGGATGGATGTTATCATCGTATAACAAAATAATATGGTGTAAGAGTTACAGTGAACACAATTTCGATTGCAAATACAACAGTTTTATAACTTTATCTTAATGATATATTGACGGAATAGTTTCTTAAGAGAGAAAAGGAATATACAATGTTGTAACCCGTGGGTGGGACGATGTTTGGGGAAACCAAATAAACGAGATGACATATTAAAATAATATTTAATATGTATTCTATCCCAATAATATCTAACATTATTGTATATGTTGTATATAACTAAGGCGTTAATGATTCCCACGGCCACGGTAGATGTTAAATTTGAACATATCATCAAAACAAAAAAAAAACATTATTTTAGGTTTAGAGATTGGTTAAGGAAAAATACAACCAGCGAAAATAACAAATTCTGGTCGGTCTCAAGAAATAGTGCGACTCAATATAGTTACAGCGTACCGATAACTGCTTTTTTATGTATCAATATTTGCGCTACGGCCAAGTTTGAACGAAATAAAGAGAAATTAGCAGCACCTTGCAAATGAAACAAAACAAATTGTAAAACCTAAAGAAAAAAATTAGCCACGTAAAATAAGAAATATTAAATACAAAAAAATACAAGCAGATAAATTCAGTGCAGCAACGAATAATCGCCACCCATTCAATAATTATTAAAAAATAGGGTCACTCAATCAGAGCCAAACACTAAATGATTGGCTAAGAATGGAATCCAAATGATGTTTCAACTAAGAAATAAAAAGAACTAAGTATTTATTTCAATTTCAAAAAGTATATTTGATTCAAACGCTTTGCTTAATGCACCAAACGGGCGAAACCTATCCGAGACAGAGGATACGTGACGTCATGACGACAATGTTACATTACGTAAAATCCTATTCGTTATGACGTAACAACGTAGTTCCAATCTATTTATATGCGACTCTGCATCCTATCGATCCACTCCTGGGATTGGGACTGGGACGCGGCGAGCAGATGGAAACTCCGTTTCGTCGTGCGAACCTCGAAGTAGGCGGTATCGTCCACCCTTTTGGGTCCGTGTTGCGGGGCCGGAATCGCGGATATGGACACGACGTCCGCGAGATCGATCGTACCCTTTACATCCGAGTCCTCCGCGCAGTCATAGTAACGCACCTCGTGTTTCGTCTCGTCCAAAACGAACCACCGCTGTTTCCACTGTTTCAGCAACGCGCCGCGCTTGTACAACGTCCCTTTGTGGAGTCGCACGCTTTCTGTCTGCGTCGAAAGCTCCCGGTTGTACGCGAGAGTGGACTCCGGAGATCTAGCCGACTCCGCATTCGGACTATGAGTTTCCACTTTGATCATCGGAACTTCCGTGTGCAGTCCGATCTTTACGCAACCTTTCCGTAAGACCGACTGACACTTATCGTGGCACACGAGGCCGCAATCCTCGCATTTGACGCCCGAGTTGGCGGACACGGCTAGAATAATCCCGGAACAGTGGTCGCACTGCGCCGTCCCCATCGAGTCGAGCGCGACGAACCCGTGGAGAACTCGCTTCTCAGAGGCTCGCCCCCGCGCTAACAGCTCCGCCGTGCTCCGCTTGTGATCGAAGCGGCCGCGCGCCGGTTGCGCGCTCGCCACGCGGTTGTACTTCCTCCCGCGGAGGAATGTCTCGTCCAACCGACTCCACAGATGCACCCAGCGGCGAGGTTCATCGTCCAGGTCGCATTCGAGTTGGTAGATCTCCTCCAGTAACCACGACAGCATGTCAGGCGCGCGCGACGCCAGGTTGTCGTACGCGGCGGACAGGATGAGACGCTCGCCAGGGGAGGAGCGCACCGCGTCACCGGCGTCTCCGGGCTCCCGAGCGACCGGGTCCCGATCATACGTCGGACCCAAACCCAAGTCCTCCTCCAGGTAGAAGTCCCACAGACGTAACGACGAGACCTGCGTGAACGGACGGAGCACCTGCTGCGAGAGGGATCCGGCCGGCTGGTAGCTATAGTTCCGGAAGACTGGTCGACGGTAGTGCGCCCGCGAAAGGAAATCCCACAACGAACGACTAACCGGAGTCTCTGTCTCTTCGGCAACGCTACTGGAAGGAGGAGGGGCGAACAGAATCCCAGCTTCGAGTCGTTCGCACTCAGAGTCTAACAGGAAGGTATCGAAACGGTTGCTACCGCAGTGGTAGGCCAGAGTCCGAAGGTACAAATCGTTGAACTCAAAGCTGTGCGGAAACTGTTGGAGAAGTTGATGGACCGCGTCGAGGAAGTTAAGGAAGACAGGAGCGACAACGAGGGTGGAGTGAACGTGAGTAAGACAGTGGCGATGGGCGAAACGGTGTCCAAAAGCGATCCATTCCTTCTCGACGAGGACTTCGAATCCTTCCAGTGTGCGGTAGTACGGGTCCAACATGAGTTGGGCGAGGGCGCTGATCTGGGGCACGTGGTCCCAGCCATCCTCGAGGGAGAGAAGCACGGAGGAGCACTGCAAGTCCATGAGATCGACCACGGCGCCAGCGATCTGTAGGATGGTTGAGACGAGGCCGAGCCATCCGGACTCCTCGACACGCTGCAGGAAACCGGCGGAGTTATCCGCCCCAGAGGGAACGCACGCGCGCATTAGTTTACGGAATCCAGCTCGCAACAAGCGGATCTCGGGAAGGTCCACCGGGATGCATTCAATCTTGGGAAGAAGCCCGTCGTGTTTCACAGAGGAGACGCCCTTTACGAGACTTTTGTCACCGAGTACGTAGAGGGAGAAGCCTTCCTGAGAACCTGTGAAAGAGTCGCGCCCCAATGGGCTGTGCCCGCCCCCCGAACTACGCCCAGCCTCCATGGGCGTTAGTCGCCCCTCCACCTGACTGGGGGTTAGTGTGCCAGACGGCGATGGAGGGTTCTCTACGTTGGATGACGGAGGGGGAGAACTCTCGCCCTTCGTTCTACTAAGAGTTCCCGACTCTCCAGTTATTCCGCCCTGAAAATTCTTCAACGTCGCCTTCCCACTGGCCCGCAGGCCGCCCATGGCCCGGGACAATTTGCTACCTCGCTTCGCTCGATTCTTCGGCGAGCTGGAATGCGAGGAAGACGCGTCGGCGGCGGTCAAACCATCCGACATTCCGGAGTCGGAGTTGGCCGGAGTGTGAGCGGGGGCGGTGAGCGTGGAGCCCTGGGAACCTGGTCTGCTTGCGAAACCCGGCGTCAGCGAGACAACAGTCTCCAGATACTTCTCCAACTCGATCGAGTTCGTGGTATCCTGCCCTCCGCCGGCGCCGCTCCCGCCGCCGCCACCGCCCCGGATCAAGGCGCGGGGATGCTGCATGGCGGAGGCCCGCAGCAGGAGTGCGCGGGACGACGGATGCCGCCACACGATGGCGGGGACCCGCGCCAATCGGTGGCATCGAGCGGCGCGCGCCACCGTGGCGTCGTTGATACGCGAGGGGACTATAAACCCCGCTGGGAGACTCTTACACATCCCGTAATCGAGGTTGATGGAACACAACCGAGTCGAGGACTTCCCGACCACGTTAGTGGCAACGGAAATGCCATTAGTAAGCGCGGAAGATATTCCAACGGTTAAACCCATCCGGATGTAATCCCGAACATAGGGCCGCTCGTAGAGCCGCTCCAAACTCATATCCTCCCTGTAGCCGCCCCACTCCCCGTCTTCGTCGTTCTCCGACAAGGACGACGTACTAGACGCTCCCAATGAGGTGGTTTTCGACTTGGCGCTCAGCGTTCGCCCCTTTACCCCGCGTCGCATCGCGTAGTCCACCATCCCGCGCAGTGTGGACCCCTTACCGCCGACGCGTCGACTCCCTTTGGATCCACGCAGCGTGATGAGCACCTCGGGGGCCGCGGAATCGACCAAGGCGAACACCGAGTGCACGCTATCCGGGTAACGCAGTCGGCGCATCCCCTTCACGAGGTTCTCAATGTTGATCGAATCCGAGGGAATCCGCAAGTCAAAAGCGACTTTAATGAGTTGGAAGGAAGCCGATCGGATCTGGTAGCCTTGAGTGGCGTACCGGTCCACAACGTCATCATCAACCCCGCTGATGACGGCCCACTGCCCGTTGATCCGCTTCTCTTTGACGATGTGCCCGAGGGGGCAACTTCGTATGATAACGTGATCGCTGAGTATCATATCGATTGGCGAACCTTTGAAGATGACGCGGTAGTTTGTGAGGAAGATTTGCCCTTCCGCTGGGAGGAAGTTCAACCCGGGGAGCTGCCCTTTGGATTGGTCGGCGATGTTGTCCGCGTCCCGTCCGTCCGTGAGGAGGTAGGCGGTGATCGCGTCTCGTGAGGCGAATCGCTCGCCGGGGAGCAACGCAGGCGGTCCGATCGCGGGTTTCTGCACCTCGGGGAGCGACTTGGACTCGCGGTAGACGGCCTCCACCGACTCCATGTGCATCGCGACCACGCCCGGGACCATGCAGTGCAACGCCTTGAGGTGGTCGTCGGAAACCCCCGCGTAGATGCAGACCTTATCAATGAACCGGCAGACGAATCTGACGACCAACGTACCGAGGTCGTTGAGTTCCTCGTCCCCGACTGAGTCCGCGTCGTAACTCTCACTGCAACCTCCCACGCTGTTGGTTACATTGCTGCTGCCACTCTCCTGCCCCTCCAGGCCTGTACCAGTACGCAGCAGAGTGACACCTCGCCGCATATCCAACGGGATCCTCATATAGACCATCCTATTAGAGTAATGAACAGCCTGACTGTAGACAGTAGACTCCTCACTCTGCACACGACTTTGCCGTTCTGTGTCACTCAACGTCGACCACAACTTCAGCTGTTCAGCGGCGATATCCAAGGCTGACATCGCCTCGTTCTCAACACTGGATTCGGTACGAGTTAATCCGTTAACGCTAGAGCCTTCCGCCCGGTACAACGAACGTATGTGCTGCTCCACGTCCGAGTAGAAACAATTCTCCCAGAACTGCTGCGAGCCCCAGACCGAATGGTGTTGAATTTTACTGTAAATAAACTGCATGATGCCCCCTCCACCCCCGAGCTTCCTACAGAACATCGTAGCCAGAGGCAACACGGCCCGAGCCACCGTAAAGTCCTGCCCCATGGCGTCCTCTTCAATAAGCGCGGCGTTCAGTAGTTTAACTATAAGATCGAATTGGGAGTTGTCTAACACTGACCTGTTGTATTTGAGCCCCTTAGAGAGCTCCTGCGTGAGCGCTTTACGCGCTGCCTTGGTCCGCAACGCCCGCTTCACAGCCTGGAAGGTTTTACGCGCTTCGGTTATCTTCGATTCGAATATATTCGTGATGCATTCACGAAGAACCTCCAGCCGGCGGACTCCGCAACTCAGCAGTTCGTCGTGTTGCCGTATTACGGCACACGGCACGTTGCGAGGTTTCGATTTCTTCACGCTACTCGCGATTCGGTTAGCGAGAGTGAGTTTACTTTGTCCGTCGACGATAACTTCGGCTATTATCTCGGCGTTGAGATGCGGGAAAGTCGTTTCCAGCTTGTTGTACGCTTCGTCGCTAGCTCTGGGAATCTTCTGAGCAAACACCTGTGGGAAAGGAAATGTTACTAATGTGATAATATATAGTTTCAAGTACCGGGAACTCTAAACCAGGATAATAAACAATCGAGTAAAATTGATAAAAAGTGAAATTTTATATATATTTTTTTAAATAAACGTAAATTAATGTTTTTTTTAGGTTATTAAATAACGAAAATAATTAAGTTATTAAATAACGAAAATAATCTAACTAACTTTTTTCATCGCTAATAAATTAAAATTACAGGTACAGGACTATATAGTATAACTCAAATTTTATGTACACCATTGCGAAACAGTTACAGTTACACTGGTCGCAGCGGATCTTTTCGGTTGATAAAATATTGTTAAATATTATTGTGGGGAACAAGGAGAACCATATTTCCCAAAATAAGTTTTATATAGTCTGATTGACTATATGTTGAGAAAAAAAGTCCATCATTTTAAGCTTATTCCGGACATTACTATGAGGGTTTCGATAGCAGGGAGCTGATTTTGGGCTCATTCTGTTCTGGATATTAATGATTATATTTAATTCCACTTCCAATTCTAAAATGTAATTATTTTTTCTAATTCAAGAAAGCCGTGAAATATTACATCATTTTCAACCACACTCTAATAGAGCAATCGATAAATTATATTTTAAAAAGTGTATGAGGTTAGAGGATAGAGGTTTGTATTTTGCGGGGTTGCAATAACGTCCCAAATTTATCCAATTCGTTGTTTTTCAGGACAAATTATACCGAAACTGCCTCTTTATAGAGGTAGCCGTAGGTTGTTGTTGTAGGAAAGAGAGATTCATAATTCACGGTTGTTGTTCTCGTGATTGATCTCCGTACCGATAACTCAATTGGTTAAGATGTGAAAGTACAGGGTTCGATCCCGGATCAGATCTCTTTGTATCTTTTTGTGGTTAAAGTTTAGGCAGTTTCTTTTACAGACAGCTTGCTGGTTTTTCTAATTGGAATCGTTTAAATGTTTAGTAAGATGTGATAAAAGTACATTAGGTATTTACTATTTATTGTTAATCTCCCCAAGGAAACCTATTGCATTTGTTAACCATAGCAGCAGACAGACTAGGCCTATTGTGGTTGGGATTTGGGAATACTTTTTATAATTAGTGCCTTAATAAATAATATTACAAAATAAAGTTAATAGCAATGTATGAATGTGAAGTATGAAGTACAGAACGTACAGCACATACATACAGTCTAACAATAATATCGTATCGAACAACAATTAATTAATCTTCATCTGTCTAACTAGTGATGTATCTACAGTGATAATGATATAATTAATTACTGGGGTTTGTATGTCTTGTCTAGTCCATATTGTTTGCTGAAGACTTTACACCATATATAATACCATGTATTTAATCAACATAGTGGAGAATCAAACCCAGACATATAATCCCATAATAAACCCTCTCAATAATTGTCTATGAAATGAGAATATGGAAACATTTTAGAAACCCCTAGCAGCTAACCTCATATCAATTTTTAACACGTTAGCTGCGGCTCTGAAACAACTGTTTCTTTGTAACTGCGGGTTGAACATTCCTATGCAGTTCCCCAGCTGTGGATTGCGCGGCGGTGCTCAACAATTTACTTTGGGGCGATGGATGCCCCCTAGTGTACGGTAATGTATAAAATTGTCAATTCTACCGCGCCTTTTAGATATTACATTATATTACTTCTATCATTATAGCCAGCCGGGGCGCTATGAATATGATATGATTTAAATCCGTTTATTTAACAATAGCGGCACACGATCCGAAATTTATTAAAGAAACAAAGATTTGTTTTTTTAACCGTAATTATTGCAATGCTGCGAAATAAAATGTTCTAAACTAGTGTTCGAACGGGATTCCGGTCCCGAACGGGGTTCCGTTCCCGAACGGGATTCCCGGTCCCGAATGGGATTCCGGTCCCGAACGGGATTCCGGTCCCGACGGGACTCCGGTCCCGAACGGGATTCCGGTCCCGAATGGGATTCCGGTCCCGAACGGGATTCCGGTCCCGAACGGGATCCCGGTCCCGACGGGACTCCGGTCCCGAACGGGATTCCGGTCCCGAATGGGACTCCGGTCCCGAACGGGATCCCGGTCCCGAACGGGATTCCGGTCCCGAACGGGATCCCGGTCCCGAACGGGATTCCGGTCCCGAACGGGATTCCGGTCCCGAACGGGATTCCGGTCCCGAACGGGATTCCGGTCCCGAACGGGATTCCGGTCCCGAACGGACCGGCCCGAACGGGATTCCGGTCCCGAACGGGATTCCGGTCCCGAACGGGATTCCGGTCCCGAACGGGATTCCGGTCCCGAACGGGATTCCGGTCCCGAACGGGATTCCGGTCCCGAACGGGATTCCGGTCCCGAACGGGATTCCTGTCCCGAACGGGATTCCTGTCCCGAACGGGATTCCGCTCCCGAACGGGATTCCGGTCCCGAACGGGATTCCGGTCCCGAACGGGATTCCGGTCCCGAACGGGATTCCGGCCCCGAACGGGACTCCGGTCCCGAACGGGATTCCGGTCCCGAACGGGATTCCGGCCCCGAACGGGATTCCGGTCCCAAACGGGATTCCGGTCCCGAACGGGATTCCGGTCCCAAACGGGATTCCGGTCCCGAACAGGATTCCGGTCCCGAACGGGATTCCGGTCCCGAACGGGATTCCGGTCCCGAACGGGACTCCGGTCCCGAACGGGATTCCGGTCCCGAACGGGATTCCGGTCCCGAACGGGATCCCGGTCCCGAACGGGATCCCGGTCCCGACGGGACTCCGGTCCCGAACGGGATTCCGGTCCCGAATGGGACTCCGGTCCCGAACGGGATCCCGGTCCCGAACGGGATTCCGGTCCCGAACGGGATTCCGGTCCCGAACGGGATTCCGGTCCCGAACGGGATTCCGGTCCCGAACGGGATTCCGGTCCCGAACGGGATTCCGGTCCCGAACGGGATTCCGGTCCCGAACGGGATTCCCGTCCCGAACGGGATTCCGGTGAAAAATGCAATCCAGGTCCCGACATTTTTGGATCCCGAAGTATAAATAGTTTTTAAGTAAATTTATTGGTTAGTTGAACCAGAATAGACATTATTGATTATATCGAGATGTCGGATTACTGAATGTCAGTAAATCTTCCAGTAATTAACTATAAATAAATTTATAATAACTTTACCTTACTAATATTTCAGAAGTGTGAAATAAAGTGAGTGTTGCCCAAAACCCGCCACGCCACCGGCCACGCCACATATACCGTACTAATAACATTAAGGAAATTAATCCAAAATTACAATCCCGATCCCGGGAATCCCAAAAAGTTTAAACACTACTCTAAACGCAAACATTTGTGAAACCATTAAATTAATATTTATGTATTAGAGTGCGAAATTTTGAATGAATCTCGAAACACAAAGATAAACTTTTTACCACCGGTTTCTTGAATTAAGAAATAATAAAATAGGAATTGGATTTGCATAAAAACGTTATATCCCGAACAGAATGATAAAACCAGCGAAGTTGTAGCCAAAATTAAGCTGCTGTAAATGTAAACTGATAAAATGTAAATAAAAAAAAAAGATAAATGTAAACGGAAAATGATATTAGCTGTAGGCCTGCCGACAATAAGACCAAGAAAGATACCGGTACTAGGCCTATACAGTTTTTATCCCTGAGTCAGACTACAGCCAGACAGCACAATGTCCCCGCTCTTAATCTCCACAGTTTTCATCGTTCTGGGTCGTTTCGTTGTGGCAGAACCATCCGATCCGCGGGGTAACCCTGCAACCCACCCAATACCCGTATTGGACTGGTTTGCGGAACACCCTGTCGCTACCGTTTCGAACTGCCGCGCCGAATCGACGGAGATGTGGTCGACGAGTGGATTTAGCCTCTACTGCTCTCGTCGGGGAAGAAGATCTTGGGTCTCCTCTCCACGATCTAGAGGCCTAATCGCTAAACTCTGTCTACTGTCTCTGGCTGGGGATATTGAGACCAACCCAGGACCCAGCAGGACGCGGGCCCCGAAGATCAACTGTCCCGTCTGTCAACGAGGAACAAACTCTCGGAGTAAGATCGTCCAATGCGAGAGTTGTGACACATTTGTACATTTAAAATGTTACCGTAGGAAACGCAGTAATTTATTCTCCACCAGAAACAATCTTGAACCAAGTTTTCTCTGCAATAGCTGTATTTTTACCGAACTTCCCTTTCATGATACAATTTTAGAATCAGAAACCGACGATTCATTTCTCACATCGCCTCTGCAAACTCCAAGTGATGCTGAGAGTGAAACTTTTAATTTTTTTAAGAAAAAAGGTCTGCATTTTTTGCACTTAAACGCACGATCTCTGCTTCCAAAACTTTCCGAAATTCGTATTTTAATCAATAAATCCAACCCAGCAGTTTTAACAATCTCTGAAACTTGGCTCGATGATAGTGTTTCTGATGGAGAAATTTATATTGATAATTACGTAGTTTTACGTAAGGATAGGGACAGACACGGTGGTGGTGTCTGTACTTACATTCGATGTGATTTAGCTTTTAATCGTAGGGAAGATTTAGAGACTTGTGACGAAGTTTTACTGGTGGAACTTTTACTTCCTAAAACTAAACCTATTTTAATCGGTACTTTATATCGGCCCCCTAAACAATCAGATTTTTTGCAAAATTTTGAAAATACAATTTTATGTAATCTTAGGTCAGACTGTGAAATATATTTCTTAGGTGATTTTAATATCTGTTACCATCACAAAGCATCCCCCATCTGTAAACAGTACCAAAGTATTTTAAATTTGTTTGGTTTAAAACAAATTATTCGAGATTCTACCAGAATTACCAGTAAAACTTCTACTTTACTAGATCACATCCTTTGTAATAATACCGATATTATTTCTCAATCTGGGGTTTTACCTATAGGTCTAAGCGATCATTTTATAGTTTTTTGCACAAGAAAGACACAAAAATCTTTTTTCGGGGATCATAAAACAGTAACAGTTAGGTCTATGAAAAATTACAGCAAGGAACGCTTTTTAAGTTTATTAGTTAATTCTGACTGGGAACCCTGTTTTAAGGCCGCTGACATTAACCTTGCGTACACTGTTTTTAAAGATATATTTTTAAAGGCACTTAATACTGTAGCACCAATTAAAGAAATTAGTCTTAAACAACGCACTGAGCCCTGGATGACCTCGGGTATTCTTAGTAATATCAGAGAAAGAGATAACTATTTGTATAAATTTAGGAAATACCGTGTTTTAGCTGATTATAATAATTACTGCAAATATAGAAACCTTGTCCAACGGGAAATAAAAAAAGCTAAATCTGAATATTTGTACAACAAAATAAGTGAGAATAAAGATAATCCAAAAAGTCTATGGTCTACCCTAAAATCTTTAGGTTATAAAAACCTTAAATCTAAATCGAATATTGTTCTGCAAGACAACGGTGAGCTGATTCATGATCATACTCTAGTTAGTAATTTATTTAATAATTATTTTACTAATGTTGCCTCTAATTTAGTTAAGAAATTACCGTTATCAAGTAATAAATATAGTATAGGGTCCGAAACTCTAAATAATTTTTATTTAGAAAAGTTACAAAATTCAGAAAAGTTATTTTTAAAACCCGTTTCTGAGGATTTCGTTTTTAAAAATCTACTTAGCCTATCAGCCTCAAAAAGTACCGGTCTAGACCTAATACCTGCCCGTTTTCTTAAGGATGGTGCTGAAGTACTTAAAGTGCCTATTACTTTTATTATTAATTACTCTATCGTAGATAATGTAGTACCAGACTGATGGGTGTAGGTTCTATAGACTGGTTCAAGTCCTACCTGTCAGACAGAGGTCAAACTGTAGTCATTAGCAAATCGCGGTCTACTGTACAAGAGATTACCTGTGGTGTACCGCAAGGTAGCATATTAGGTCCTCTGCTTTTTGTATGCTATGTAAATGATATGATAAGTAGTATAGATCCCGATTTTAAACTCATTTTATATGCCGACGACAGTGCTCTTATTTTCTCTCATAAAGATCCTATCCATATTTCCCAAAAGTTAAGTGCAGTTCTAGAATCCTGTAATGAGTGGTTGGTTGATAATAAGCTATCCATTCACTACGGTAAAACTGAAAGTATTTTGTTTGGTTCCAAAAGAAAGTTAAAGAAGGTAACTAAGTTTGAAGTCACTAGTAATGGACATAAGATTGAAAATAAAAAGGAAGTTAAATATTTAGGCGCCACATTGGATAACTGCTTATCAGGAGAAAGTACAGTGAAAAATATTTTCTCGAAAGTTAACAGTAGGCTTAGGTTTCTATACAGAAATAAAAATAGTTTGAACACCGACTCCCGCAAGTTACTTTGCTCTTCTTTAATACAGTGTCACATGGACTATGCGTGCTCTTCTTGGTATGAAGGCTTAACCAAACAGCTTAAATGTAAATTACAAGTAGCTCAGAATAAAGTAGTACGATTTATTAAAGACTACAAACCTAGGCACCACCTAACTCCAGATGACTTTTCTGAATCTGGACTACTTAACTTAGATAGTAGAGTTAAGCAGCTACGCCTTAACCATGTGCATAAAGTGTATAATGGTAAATGTCCCAATTACCTAAATCAAAAATTCAACAGAGTACGCGATACACACTCTTACAGTACCAGAGCTAGTGCTTCAAACTTCTACCTCCCGAATTGTAAATCCTTTGAATCTGATACTTTCTTTTTTAACGGCATTAAAAATTGGAACGCTCTGCCTAATGAAATTAAAAACCTAAATAATCAACATTCTTTTAAATCTGCAGTTAAATCTCATCTCCGTGTGCAATGTAAAAATAGGTACAATAGTCCTACAGTAAGTTATTAGTTTATTAATTATTTACTATTTATACTGTAATTACGTTTTATAATAAATTGTTCTGTACATTACATCTTTATCGTTGAGTCGGGCATTGTCACGCTCTCGGTAAAGTTGTACATGTACATAGTGTAATTACGTTTTATATTGGTTTTAGGTTAGCGTAGTGTAATATTGTATTTGTAACCAAGTAACATAAAGGACCCCCTTGGAAATAAGCTGCAAAGCTTTAGGGGTAATCCTATATGTTATGTTGGACAATACCTTTATACCGGTACATTGTTTGGTGTATTTGTTATTGTTTTTACATAATGTATAAATAAATCTATAAACAAATGGACTTTAGTTTAGGATTGTAAAGACTACATTACTCCAGTACAATATATGGGTCAATGTCAACCATATTGACTAAGTCACGTACAGGACAAAAAATATACAAAATGTAAATCATTCGAGAATGAATGGTCGGGTGGCTTTGATAATTTGATCGCCAGCTGATACACAACAATCGGTCCCCTCCTGCTGTGATACACTGAAACCACAGTTCGTTGTAGAAAAAGCTACAAAGAATTTAAAAAAATCGTCACTTACGGGGACATTTTTGAAATGTTATGATTGTAATTACGGGCTCAATTTGGCCATTAAAATTTAAAGTTACAATTCAGGTGCCAAACGATTAATATCCCTGCTGGCTGAGTATAATTCCTGTGAACAAATAAACGTAGCTTCGTAGTAAATTGGAGATATCAGAAATACAAAAAAAAATTGAACGTGGTCCGATTTTTTGTCACATAATGTCGTGACACTCGGTAAATGATTAATTTAATAGCAAATAAATTGTCAAATATGGGTCATTAACCCGATGTGTTGACACTCCCACTCATATTCTTCCAAGTGTTTCAATTAGATTGCCAATTTTTGGTGGTTTAGCGGTTCATATAAATAAATTGTGTGAGCGTCTCCAAATTGGTCCAAAAAAGTGTCCCATATACTTAACGGAGGTTTTCTATCAGAAAACGCGAACTTATAATAAAGATTTAGAAGATTTAGATCACCACATCCATTTCTCAGATAGTTTTGCCATGTATCGGTTGTATCAGTGAGACTGCTACGTAAACATTTATTTGGCCAGGTTGAAAAAAAACTACCATGTCCCATAACGTGACAGGATGTCCCACACTACTTGACATTGTGTTGGGGGCAGAAGTTAATCATAGGCCTAGTTAAAACAATTAATTACTCACATTTAATTAATGGTTGGGGGCTTACCAGTCACAGATAAACTGTAACCGCTCCTTCCTCTTAATTGACAACAGACCAAATGAATTTATTACCAAATTAACTGTTTGTGGAAATTGTTTTGAGATTGGGGCAGTAGTTGAGAGTGGGATGTAAGTTGGGGATGGAACAGGAGTTGGCAGTGGGAAGGACGATAAACTGGACTTAAATTCTAGTACGGAGGAGTTGTTTGGAGAATTTTGTGATTTGTTTTTAATTGGAAAATAAATGTCAAAATTTATAATAATAGTTTCCATGTAAATTCCTTCCTATACTATATCAATATGCTATCCAATAGCTATCCTTTACCCGACCTTTCAATACTTAATCAATATGTCCCGTACATGACATGAAAAAACTGTCTATTTACATTTTCAAACTAATTTTTTTGATATAAAATAACGGTTTTCAGTTGACCATATGCAGCAGTTTTGTGTATCACAATGTTATTAACAGGAAAAAAAACAATTAGTCTCACTTTTCACGACAAAGTTTCCCAGAAAGTGAAACTTTGTGTTGTCATTCTATGAAAAATTTATTTTTAGTTCTAGAATTTGTAAATTTTTTCTCACCAGAAATCTTCCCACTTCTATCTGATATCTCTTGCCGGACACCTCAATACCACCATTAAACGACTGTTACTTCAAATTTTCAAGAATATGGACATAAAGTACGAAAAATTATTAATAAATTCCCCATATATACGTGACAAAAAAATTTTCTAAATTTTTGCATTCCGGAACGTTTCTCTCAATAACGGCCAAGAAATTGTTGGGGCACTTTCTGGTTTCAAATGCAGAAATTATCGCTCTTTCTAACCATCACTATGGCAAATTCTCAAAGTTAAATTCAAAAGTCAACAAATTTCAAAAATCATGTACGGGACATTGGTCGATAATATGGTTGGCATTGACCCATATACTGTACTCCGGTGATGTGATATGTTGTTCTATATGAAGTAATAATGAGTTTCATAACAACTCGCTCTTCCTACTAACACTAAACGGTGTCCGAAACGGTAATTACTAATTGGAGGTACTTTGGCAGTCTGGGTCTGTCGTTAGACGAGACAGCCTAACGACAGACCGGGGGGAAACTGGCCACAAATCCCGTCTTTGCGAATTAATATCCCGCCTCAATGTTAAATTAAATTCTCAATTTAGGGAAAGGAGCAGATTACAGTGGGACGTTATTTTAACCAAAACAATAAACTTAACACAATAGAACAGGTTACAGTTTTATTTTTGAGAGTAACCAGCTGTTATTTGCGTCGAATTTCCCCTGGAGAGGGATCAATTTTTATTACGTCCAGCCCCCCCCCCCCCCCCCCCCCCTTCTATCTGTGTTAGACATAGACAGTTCGACTCACCTGATTGGATGGGTTCTCATTCTGATAGAGTTGCTTCCCCAGGTCGTGTATATTCCTCAAGGACCTGTGATGGTCGTCCCTCTCGCCCTCCAACAGCGTCTGTATGTGGGCGGTGAGGTCGTCGAACACGTCGCAGGGCCGGTAGGGAGCGCCCCGCTCCTGTATGAACTCGTGAAACCCCATCGAGTCGAGGAGCCGAGTGAGGAAGTCGTCGTCGGTGAGTCCGCGGAGGGACATGAACATCTGTTTGTTGAAGGTGATTACGGGTTTCGGGTGAATCCGTATGATTGTGAGGCAGTTACGGTAGCCGTAGAGGAGCTCCGCGAAGAGTCTGAGGAAGATCGCGCGAATCTCTTTATCGAGGAGCGCGGTGGTGGTCTTCTTGAAGCTGTTGTGTGCCGGAGGGAATTGGTGGTCGGCGTACAGAAGATCGGGATGTAAAACGGAGATAAGCGAGTCGGAAAGTCTGGAACTCATGGGGTCCGGGATGAGGCAGAGGTTGCTAGACTCGGGGACCACGACGGTGCCCCCGTCCAGGTCCACCACGATCACGTCGAGAAGGTCGGAGCGATCGTGGTTGACGGACGCGTGCATACCCATGATGAAGGGAGTCGGGGTCGAGAGAACATCGAGGAGGGAGACTGGAAGGACTGGGATGTAGACGTAGCTGTACTTGAAGGGGTAGAGGAGAGCGATCAGCGACTGACCGGCTTCGGTTAAACGGTTGTAGCTGGTCGATTGGAAGAGGATTTTATGGTCGGTGAGCGCGGCGGCGAATAGGAAGATGCAGTTGGAGACACCGAGTTGGCGGAAGAGGAGGGCGACGGTGTGTCCCGAGGTGGGTAGCGTGTCGCTGCACGGGGGTTGGATCACCTGGCTGTCGGTGTTGCCCAAGCGGAACGAGACCTGAGCCCCACCCGGAGGGGGGATCTGGATGTTTCCGAGGATGTTGCCAATTATCTCCTCTGGTGACGAAGACGATTTGTTGTCTTCTACGAAGGAAGTGAAGATGAGTCCGAGGCAGTTTCGGAAGGTGTCGAAGTAGTTAAGTCGAGATATGAGGACGATTGATTTGGGCGCGAACATAAACATCTGTTTGGCGGGAATGAAGGAGGTTTCTTCCCCGCAATCTTCAGCCTCTTCGTCTGCTTCGTGAGGTCTGTCATCGACTTGCGTGGCCACTTTCTCGTGGAAGGTGAGACAGGCGCAGAAGTGTCGCTCCGCCGAGATGTCAGTGAGAACCGAGACGAAGAAGGTTGGATCGCGTCTCTCGCGACTCAACTTCCACCCCTGGGGTTGGCAGAAGTGCTCGATCCCCGGGTGGAACACGCAGTCCGGCCAATCCTCCTCCGGGAATCGCTGTAGGATTTTCCCGTCGCCTTGAAGGCCGCCACGTTCCACGTCGGGGTCGTAGCCGACTACGACAAAGTAGTCGGCGAGACGAGACATATCAGAACGTGGTTGGAGTAGGGCAATCAATTAATATAATATATTGTGTATTCTATATTAATCTAAATGCAAGCAGATGTAGAGCAGACTGGCAGAGATGAGAGAGGTATAAACATTGACATTATTAAGCAAGACGATTTTCATTAATACTGTAATATGCTAAATAAGGAAAAGTAGGCCTATGTACCTGAGTACGTATACAATAGGCCTACATCATTATCTCCGACTATCAGACTATGAACTATGACTACAATACTAATACAGCATTATTATATTTTTATTTCTTAGTACAGTAGTACCTGTACCAGCTAACCAGTGTACTGTCAGATTGTACCGTTCGTTACCGTACCGGTACCGTACCGTCGTACCGATGCCATGACAGTATGATTGTCAGATTGTTTATCTGTTTATTGCAATAAAATAAAATAAAACATTAGGCCTGCCTATATGATACAAATGGAACAATATATTTCTACTGTAACTATCTAAAACGTACCGGTACACTATTTCAGCAGTTCAGTACATGATTATACAATTTTTATTTCCAGTCCAAATATGACTACTAATACTACAAATATGTATAACTAAGGGTGGGGGGGTCGGTGCCTGCCTACATACATACTGTAGTTCCCTAAGTTACTGCAGTAGTTTTATGTTGTCATTTTATTTATCTCACCTAGCCTACAGTACATTACCTCTAGATATTATATAAAGCATGTTGGTAAAGGGAACAGGTTTACATAAGCTTTCAAAGCGCCTTTGAACGATACTAAGTATTAACTAAAAACTAAATAACACCATGTTCGATTATTTGCCGAATTGTGATTGGCCAAATTACAGTATGTACCGGTACTCTAATTGAGAATGCTTTGCACGCGTATCGAATGCGTCACGTCACGAATGGACCACGAATAATTTTAAGCGTGGCGCGGCTATGCATGATGTGCCACGAACGAATGAACCACGAATTATTTTTTGCGTGGAGTGGAAGCATTCGTATCACATGTGGCACGAATGATGAGCCACGAATATATTGACAAGTGAAATCTCACATGCGATACGAATACTATACGCATTCGTTACCTAAATTATTCGGACTGACGAACCACTGACGAAGGCTTCACGAATCTTAAATAACATTCCACGCACCTTTCAGCCTTTTACGAATGTTGCATGTGCTGATGTGGCACTAATGCGTTACGCATGGGGATTTTTTACTGGGTATAATTTGTTATAAATATTTGGACTGGAAATAAAAATTGTATAATCATGCACTGAAATAGTTTACTAACATTGCCGAAGCTGCGAAGTTGTCAGTATACTGTCGGTTTGTGATTTTACCTGTCGGTTTGTGTCTTTTGTTGTCGGTGGTATGCGAAAGGTGTCGGTGGTTGTCGGTGGCGTATTTAGTCAAACCCGTACACTATCAAACTACCAATATTTAAAAATACAATACAAAGATGTTGGTCGATCGACAAATGTAACAGACAGACAGACTTCAGGACTTACATGAATACATAAATAAATACCGTAGGTATTTTCACAATGGTGTACCGATGGACATTTTTTTGGCTGCTGGTCACCTCGCCGCACTGCCACTTCGCCGCAGGTCACCTCGCCGCAAGACACCTCGCCGCACATTATATGCGGCGAGATGACTTGCGGCGAAGTGGCAGTGCGGCGAGGTGACCAGCACCCCACCTGTACACACACACACACAGTCTATAATATTATAATTACCAATTACAGTCAGACAGTAGCCTATACTGCTATAGCAGTATAGGCCTACTACAGTACTATAAGCTAAAGGCTGAAAGGTAATGATTGTCATTGTAGTAAGAAGTCTGTAGCAATCATATCAGATCATGTATATCATGTATATGGGCAGTATGGTCAGATGGTACAAACTTACATTGGTACGCAAAAGTGATAGAGCCAATAAATATAATGCATTAGGCCTAGGCCTATTGGATAAACTACATTATTGTAGTTTTTCCCCATTAAAAACTGTTTAAAATAACAATACAATGGTGGGCTATGTAAAAAAATATCCGAATTCGCCCTAGGGAAAATAACCAGTTATTAATCCTATCCCGCTTTTGGTAGCTTAGTTACATCCAATCAATTAGAATATAATAATAAAATATAAAATATTCGCATATTAATAGGTTCCATCCTCTAGCTACCATGGTTACAATTCACAACCACTTTGATTATAACTTAAGACATCGACAGTAATGTACAGAGGCGCTTGCATACGTGGAAGAGGTTAAATCTGGAACTGATTTTAAAGATTGAGACCTGATAATATGAGGGAGCAGAGTTCTAGAAATTCAAATTTGTTGCAATTCCTTCAATGATCAAATGTCCCTTTGATATTCAAGCAACTAAATTTTATGGTAGCTATGTTTTAGGTAAGCATAGCTATGATTTTCGACACTGGTTCCGTTCTCCTACTTTCCCGTAAAAAAATTGTTATCGTAGCACTTGTTAATTTTTAAATATAATTTCAATTTATTATACAGTAGTTCCTTTTAAAAAATATTATTCTAGAAGGAATACCGTTTTGACTAGAGGTCTGTATAGCACTACATTTTTAAAACTTATATCATTGGCAACGTTGAAGAGTTGTAGAACAAATGCAAATAATTATATACTATTATAAACCATAAATAAAATAAAATAATATTACGTTCTAGAACATATAGCTAGTTTATTTTTAATTTTAAAATAGTTGGTAAATTAAAAAAAAGTATTTAAATGAATTTCTGAATACATTTAAATGAATATTGAAAATTGTTATATTTCTAACATATACCGGTAGCTAGTTTTTTTTTATTAAAATACCTAGTAAATCAAAAAATTTATTTTTAAATAAATTTCTGAATAGGCCTACATTTAAATTAATATTGAAAATTACCAAAGCACCAAACATTACTAAAACAATTTTTATATTTTTTTAAATTACAAGCTAATTAAAAATTGAAAAATAACTAGCTATATGTACTAGAACGTTATATTTTTAATTTTATTTAAGTTCTAGAATAGTGTATAATATTTATATTTTGTTCTATAACTCTACAATGGGCATTACTATGGTATGTATAAGCAAAAATTTACAATTTTTTCGATTGATTTTAATAATTGTTTCCGTGCATGTAACTATATCATAAAAAGTCAAAATCAGAAGACAGAATGAGTGATTTCAACGGACAAGAAAAATTATTGTTCTAAATTTTATGGTGTAGCTAGTGTTTTAGGTAGGTTTAGATAGTAATTTCATCACTGGTTCCGACATCCTACTTCCCTCTATAAATATTTTATAGTAGCTAGTTCTTATTTCTATTTGTATAGAAAATGTTGCAGAACATGTCAACTATTCTTTTTTAAAAATATTATGTTCTGGAACAAATATTTTTTGTTCTAGAACATTTTTTAGAAAAAATTTGGATTCTATTTAAAACGCATGGAATCGTTTTACAACGTGTATAAAAATGAATGGCACTACTACATACTATAGTATGTGTACCCATGACCGGAATTTTTTTTGTAGTTGCTAGTTTTTGCTATACTTTTTTTTAATGTTGTGTCATATTTCATATTAGCTATAGTTTTGTAAAAAAAAAATGTTCTAAAACAAATATTTTTCTTCTAGAACAACAAAAGATAAGTACAGAAAATGTCATATTAAAATTTTCAAATTTTGCTTATACATACCATATAGTAATGCCACAATGCTCAAGTAAAGCAAAATTCTCAACTTTTAGTACAGTACTGTAGTAGGCATACTTCGGTCCCAGATATGTGAACAACTTGCGACCGATAGCTGTGCGTTTGTGAGGGATGTTGGCACGCTGATTATTGGATCGTAGGTCGTGTTGCGAGTCGCTGAATGAAATAATGTCGCTGAAGTATAAAAGTAAAAGTAAAGTAAAGGTAAAAGTAAATTTTCTTCGGCCGCTAGGTCAGGGATTACGCACAAAGTCTGACGACTTATTTCCAGTGCGGTCCCCCCAGAACTTTACTCCCCAGAGGAATCTCTAGTACTCATTTAGCTACCACTTAATGATGCAAGGCAGAGATGCGGCCTGGCTGGTCCCTTTAGAGCATTCGTGCCGAAACGACAACTGCCCTGGCCCATGTGAGGATCGAATCCACGACCTACAGGAGATGTGAATTCAATGCAACCACTACACCAAGGTGGAACCTTAAAAAAAGCGCCAGTCCTCGTTTTATTTTAAAGATTTGAGTTATGAGTTTTACGACTATCTGTACGAACGCGTTCTGCTATGGGTAGCCTGTTTATTTCGACAAATTGTCCGTGAGTCACCACATGGGTGCGCGGTCCAAGGTGTAAGCAGAACCGAATGGCTTTGCGTTCTAGTGCTTCAAAACGGTTCCGCAGAAGTTTGGTAATTGAGTAGTACGGTAGTACCAGACCAGCACGGCGCTGCATAATCCAAGTGTGGCTGTATGAGAGAAAGGCAAAGCATGTGTCTAACTCTAAACCCAGTGTTTAGATCAGCCCCATTCCGGTACAATAGTTGGAGACGTGCATTTCCTTTCCTTATTATAATTAAAGCAGTATCTCGTCCAAGATAGATGTTCCTCAACACCAAATGTTCCTCAACATTAACCAATGTTGTCTACTTTGTAAATAACTTTGTAGGCCTACACACTGACAGACTGGCACAGTTTGTTCTTTATGTCTAGTCCATGGTATTGACCATTTAGGGTAAGCGTCTTCTTCAGCATCTCCTGGCTGGGTCCTGGGTAGGGTACCTTACCGTACATACAAGGAAACATTCTGTTTTGGACAGGTTCATAGTTAATCGGTTGTTAAATGTTAACCATTGACTGGATTGATGAACATTGCCCATTGTGACGGGATCAGGGATCCCGACAGGGTTGTGCTAACAGCTTTGGCCGAGGCCGTAGGGGAAAAACAATAAGAGTTTGATGTTGTCTTTCGATATTAGTAAACACTCGCAGTGATAGCACAATATAATAAGATGCAGAAATACAGATAAATAGTTACCGGTATGGCGGTGTCGGTCAATAACTATGACCGGTCTGCTCTAAACTGAATAACACAACTGATACACCAATCCAACAATCTGAGATAATATATGGTTAATACATTGAATATTGCTTCACCTCTTACTCTACTTTGGCCTTCTACCCAATGAATGCTTTGCTGTTCCCTATCACATGCTTCCCTCCCCTCTATTGGCTAATATACTACTTGTCAACTTGGCACTCTCTGGGAGTGTTTTCCCTCCCCTGCTAGCCTCTACTAGCTGTATTCCCTCCGAGGTGGTTTGACCTCTAACCTTCCTATTTCCGCTAGTCCAATTTTCTGGTGGGTAATGAAGTGGAATTGAATCCGCTTACACACCCCCCATGCTATCTTCCCGATGAGAAGATAGCATCAACCTCGAGTACGCTTCAATTCCGCTGGAACCCAATCTAATATCGGGTGTGGGGTGGAGTTCTTTACTCGGGGTCGGCTTTCCAGGCCGCCCCCCTCGGTATGTTGTTGCTACCCCTCCTTGGTGCAATCACGAGCTATGTTGCACCAAGGTATCTGACGTCTCCGTTTGAGACAATTGTGGACTCTTTTCTCACAATTTTCAAAAAACCTCACTCTAATTTGACCCCTCTGTCCCTTACTCTCTCTCTCTCTCACGGACCTCATTGTCCCTTACTCTCTCTCTTACTGCTCGCTCCCCACACTTGAATTGCACTCCTCTCTCTCGCTCATGTTTCAACACCTCCTCTCCATGCTTCCCTTGTACTCCTCTCATACTCCTCTCGGAACTTACCCCAGTCCATTGGCTTGTGGCAGACAAGCCTCATAAGCTGGCCCATCGCCACTGCTCCACAATGTCCTGTGCCCGCTCCGTAATCCCCCCGGAACTTGCCCCAGTCCATCGGCTTGAGGCAGACAAGGCCCATGAGCTGGCCCCTCCCCACTGCTCCACAATGTCCTGTGTTCTCTACCACTCCCAAAGTGCCAATTTTCCTTTAGTCTTATTTTATTTTTCTTATGTTCCCCCTGTCTGTGCTATTATCCTATCTACTTCTCTACTTCCTTCTTACTATGTACCCTACCACTACTATGCTATGCATATATACTCTTTACTTTCTTACTACGTGGCGCTCTTGGTGCCCACAACTTCTAACTTCTATGGTACTATGTACCCTAATAATGCTACTACCTACATACCACACCCTTCACTCTCTTACTATGTGGCGCTTTCGGTGCCCACAATCCCTCTGCTACTACTTCTATGGTATACCTACATACCATACCCCCTACTCTCTTACTACGTGGCGCTTTCGGTGCCCACAACCCCTCTGCTACTACCTCTATGGTATACCTACATACCATACCCCCTACTCTCTTACTACATGGCGCTCTCGGTGCCCACAGCCTCTAACTTGGTACTATGTACCCTAATACTGCTACTACCTACATAATGCTACTACCTAATACCTACATACCACACCCTTCACTCTCTCAATACGTGGCACTTTCGGTGCCCACAACCCCTCTGCTACTACCTCTATGGTATACCTACATACCATACCCTCTACTCTCTTTCTACGTGGCGCTTTCGGTGCCCACAACCCCTCTGCCACTACTTCTATGGTATACCTACATACAATACCCTCTACCCTCTTTCTATGTGGCGCTTTCGGTGCCCACAACCACTAACTCTCTCGGTACTATGTACCCTACTACTACTCTCGTGGTATGTCTATATACCACACTCCCTAATCTCTAACTTAACTCTCCTCTTCCATCCGAACGGCGTGAGAATCGCTGTCGGATCCCGCTGCTTATTCTCTCCGAATATGGTCCATACTCACTCGTGGGCCGTTGGACAATCCATTCCGACTATGATGGATACCTTTGAGACGTCCCCTCCAGTATTGAGAAATCAATATTGTCCAGGAACCGGTATTGCTCGACCTCGATCCTGGTGGGTCGCCTGGCGCTTATATTAATCGATTCTATTATCTGTATGGGGTCGATGGTCGCCCCATAATCACATACTGGTGCTATTGCTGATATCTTGCACCATCCCGTCCTCATCTCCAGGACCTCATCCTTGCTCGAGATAGTAGTTACTGCCATCCTACTCGGCCTCGTCTCTAACCATATCTCATCGGCCACCCAATTCTCCACCAGCGTGAAGGCTGCTCAGCTGTCGACCAGCATCAATGTTGTGACTGATCGGCCGCCCTTTCCTGATATCCTCACTGGTACTACCCCGAGTAGTACTTTCCTCTTTCTTCTTGCTCCTGTCGTGCTCGTAGCCATTGTTTGGCCTCCAGTCTCGTCATATTCTGTCGGTGTTTCTCTACACTCTCCGAATCTGTGTCCTTCTACCACGCATCGATGACATAGTCTGTTTGTATCCGCGTAGGCTACACGATCCTGTTTAGGCAATGCTTGCCAATGCTTATGACTCATGGTCTTATAGGTCCCATCCCTATGCAATTGACATTCATATCCTGGATCGTAGCGCTCCCTGTATAGCCCTTCACGTATTGCGCGTAGATTCATATCTACTGGTTTAGTGTTTTGGTTATTTGGACTCGGCCTACTGGGTGTGTTGGGATTATATTTGTTCGTGTTGTTATTTTGTTTCTGTCCCTGCCACGGTGTGGCCCTACTCCCAGCTAACTGTGGACTTGTAGTCCCCTGCGTTGCCGCATGTGGTAGCGACTGTCTCACTCTCGGGAATGCATCTGCTGGATTATGTTTGGGTTTAGGCCTGTTGTATTCAGCTTTCGGCGCCTTCCCCAAACTATCCTCACTGTAGACTGGGTCTGTAATCAACTCCGCTTCATAATTGAGGAAGTTCGAGTTTCCTCTAGGGCCGGTTCCGCACCTTTCTTCTCCCGGGTGGAGAAGGCGATCTTCCTCCATTTGTTTCTTAGCCAGATTAGCAGTGCCTGAGCTATCGTGGTGATGTTATTCGATGCGTTGAGCTCGTATGGCGCATCCAAGGTCTTTAGCACGATTAACGCCTTCTCGACCTTGTTCGCGAAATTCTTTATACTGACAGGGTTATCCTGTAGGCCACCCGATGTTATTCCCCTCAAGGTCTGCCGCATGATCTTGGCAGGGTGTCCGTATTCCCTGTCTAGGGCCCACCATGCAGTCGTGAAGCCACCCTCGATACCTTGATACTGCCTCACGATATCGTATGCTGGGCCCCCCGTGTAAACTTGTAAATGTTTTAAGCACTCCGCCTGCTTCAGATTCTTAGTTAATATTTCATTACTGTACATGCGTCGGAATTGCAGGTATTCTTCCAGTCTGCTTTCGTCGAATTTAAGTGGCTCAACTGGTGATAGCTCGATCCTGGTCTTAACGCATCAATGAGTGTTGCCATACCCATCGCCTGTGCTTCCAATGGGTTCGACAGATGCTGTACAGACTCTCCTGTTGGGTGCGGTTTGCCCGTCAGGCCTGTTGATTTCTTCTGTGTCGGATATATCATTGGGGATAACGGCCCCCTCCATATCTCCATATCGCACGATCTGTTCTGGTCCAGGGGGTTCGGTGTTATTATTCTCGGATGAGTGTATTGCTGATATTGTAATGGGGGAATGTCACCCTGTCCCCCCCCCCCCCCCCCACCGGTGTTGTGTTAGGTACTGGGGTTGATGTTAATATATTGGGGCCCACACATCTATCGGCAATAACTCCCCCCTCCCCTGGGTATATGTTATATCCCTGCATATTATAGTCATACTGGTGTGCAGGTACCTGTATAGGCCTATCTGCTTCTTGCCTACCTACCGGTATGTACGCCGCGACTTCCGGATCTAATCACGTCGTCCACGCTACCCTATCGCTTACACTATCTCTTCCATCATGGCCTATAGTATGTGCAGTAAGGCCTACAGTATGTCCTGCAGTCTGCCTGTGTCCTTCCGGACCGAAGTTTAATCTTCTCGAATATTCCAAGAAGTCCTCCCCACTACCACCGTACTCTCGATTGGCAGCTATATCCCGTCGGGAAGTTTCTCTTTGATCCCCTCTCCTGTCCTCATACCGGTACATCCTGTACCCTTCTCCCGGTGTATGGTATATCTCGCCAGGCTGCGTCTCTCCGGGGTGACGGCAATCTCCCAGAGTTCGACCCCACTGGCTCTCTAACTCCATCTCTGCTACCGACGGTTCGCTGTCCATCCTCGCTCTCCGGTTGCTCGTAGCAACGCTTCTTCTATCTCTTCACTTCTTCTCTCTTCAGTGTAGCGATCCCGCTCGTGAGATCTCTCTTCGACCTCCCGGATAAACTCCACTGTTCTTCTTCCCTCTTCCGACTGATGTCTTCTCGCTCGCCCGCTCTCGGCGTCAACATCTCTCTCTCTGCCCAGTTGGACGCTCCTGGGGATACTCGCAATAACCCCCCTACTATTCTCCGTCGTCGGGTGCCGCAGTTCACCTAACTCGCCCCGCGCATTATCCGCCGACGCTCGTGGGACATTCTCCGCCCCCCCCCCCTCTCGCCACTAATCTCTCGTGGTGGGGTGCCCGTAGCCCCCCCCCCCCCCCCCCACTCACCACTTCTTACTTCACTACCTCTTCCTTCGCTTCTACGCCCCTCTTGTGGGACATTCTCTGCCCCCCGCCCCTCTCGCCACTAATCTCCCATGGTGGGGCGCCCGTAGCCCCCCCCCCCCCCCCCACTCGTCACTTCTTACTTCACTACATCCTACTTTGCTTCTATGCCCCTCTCTAGTCGACGCATTGTCTCTACTGCGGCTGGGTCTACTCACCCCCGCCTCTCTCTGTGCAACTGCGTGGCCTTGCAGGCTCCCGTCGGGTTGACTCACCCCCACTACTCCCTACCTAACTACGTGGCCTTGCAGGCTCCCGTCGGGGTGACTCACCCCCGCTACTCCCTGCGTAACTACGTGGTCTTACAGGCTCTCGCTGCCCAGACCACCTATGTCTCCTACGTTTGTATTAATAGCACCATTATCAATATTATTGTTATCCAAATTATTTAAATTATTTTGCTCGGAATCAGGACTATTATTTGAATTATTTTGTATATTTAAATTAAAATTATTATTATTTTCTATATTTAAATTAGAATTATTATTATTTTGTGTATTTAAATTAGAATTGTTATTACCGGATAAAAGATTACTTCCTGCAATAAAGGTTTGATTAGGGTTGTCTACTACGGTACTATTAATATTGATTCCTTCTAACGTATTATTATTACCCCCCCCCCCCCCCCCCGCCCGTACGGTTACACCAGTCCTGGGTCTGTCATCCGGTGCCTGTAAGTGGGGTATTAAGAAACGTTTCCATTACTTCGGGCTCCTCATAAATACTACCCGAACCGGCCTCACTCTCTGATAATCCCAACTGGGCCAGTTCTAATCGGCGCTTTTGCTTTGCCTGGTATTGCATAAGCCCCCTTAACCGGGCATGCATATCATCCCGCATACGCTTTCCCGCTCTCTCTCTCTCTATCCTCTCGCAAACTTTGGTTCGCTAATTCTATCTCTCTTGCCTCCCGCTCTCTACGCTCATTCTCTACTCTCGCCTCTCGCTCTTTACGCTCATTTGTCTCTCTCTCTTCTTGCTCTCTACAGTTCCTCGCTGCCCTCTCGGCCCTCTCTCTACATTCCCTCGCTAACTCTCTCTCTTTCTCTAATAACGCAGTTCCCTCATCCAGCTGCCTCTCTAACTCCTTCTGGTCTAGCGCCACCATATCTAGTTGACACGCCAGATCTATTTCTAACACCCTTCTTGCTTTTGCGGAGGATGTAGCAGACTTATCGGTCGCGACGGACTCCCATCGCCTCTCTGTCCTGCTTACTTTCCCCTGCTTTATGGGGGTTCTCGCTAACCGACGAGACCGAATCCTCGGGGTTAAACTCAGGTTCGCCCTCGTGCGGATCCACCCAACCCACTAACTTAATTCTCCTAGCATCCACTAAGTAAGGCCCTACGTACTCTACTTCAGGCTCCATTACCCCGGACTGCCACAATTCAAACAGTTCCGGATGACCCCCCTCGCTCTCTCACTCGCCAGTTCTCCCTGTCCAAATCGGACTAAATATCGAAAATGTTTATTCGACTCATCTAGTCTCTGACGTAGTTTAGGCTGGTCTACCTTTCTCCCTTCTCTGGCCTCCTTCAGTAACTTCTTGGTGGCGTTGTAGGCCCGTCATAGCCGATCACTTGTCCCGACCTCCTCCTCTCCTGGTTCGGCGTCGTACCGGCAGCTCCACCGTCGCCGTTCCCGTTGGTCCGTCTGTCGCCCCTTTCCTGTGGCTGGCCGGCGACTTCGGTACTCCGACCGCCATCGTGCATCGACTCGTCTCCCTCTCGTGGTTGGCAGCCGCCCTCCGCTTGGGCAGCCGGATCGTCCCTCGTTGGCGAATCCGGTGTGGCAGTCCGATACCGTCTCGTCGCGGCCTCACGGATCATTTGGTTGGTATCGTCCGGGGTCCGCGGCGGCGTCCTCTCTCACTCAGATAATCGGGGCTCTCTGTCGCTCATCTTTCCTTTCCTTCTCACAGTCACAGTTTATGTTAACAGTTGGTGGAGTTATTGATTGTGACGGGATCAGGGATCCCGACCGGGTTGTTATAGTACGCGTCACCGTTCTGCTTGGGGATTGTGCTGACAGCTTTGGCCGAGGCCGTAGGGGAAAAACAATAAGAATTTGATGTTGTCTTTCGATATTAGTAAATACTCGCAGTGATAGCACAATAGAATAAGATGCAGAAATACAGATAAATAGTTACCAGTATGGCGTTGTTGGTCAATAACTATGACTGGTCTGCCCTAAACTGAATAACACAACTGATACACCAATCCAACAATCTGAGATAATATATGGTTAATACATTGAATATTGCTTCACCTCTTACTCTACTTTGGCCTTCTACCCAATGGATGCTTTCCTGTTCCCTATCACGTGCTTCCCTCCCCTCTATTGGCTAATATACTACTTGTCACCTTGGCACTCTCAGGGAGTGTTTTCCCTCCCCTGCTAGCCTCTACTAGCTGTATTCCCTCCGAGGTGGTTTGACCTCTAACCTTCCTATGTGGCTT
Source organism: Nemertoderma westbladi (assembly GCA_032718475.1). Taxonomy (NCBI): domain Eukaryota; kingdom Metazoa; phylum Xenacoelomorpha; order Nemertodermatida; family Nemertodermatidae; genus Nemertoderma; species Nemertoderma westbladi. The sequence continues at coordinate 138,468 of JAUCBJ010000533.1, read as the reverse complement.
TGGAGCTTGTGTCGCCCCACACCCCCCCCCCCCCCCCCCAATGTTGTTTATGATACGAGATTAATATTGGTAATCTCGTATCCCCAACATATTGCTAAAATGCCGCTAGTCCCATTTTCTGGTGGGTAATGAAGTGGAATTGAATCCGTTTACACCCATCGTCTTGGCTCTTGGTGGAATATTCTGAAATTGATATGGCATAATTTCCCATAGACATTACTAAAATGTTATGAAATCAGTGCACTAGCGCTAGAATGGAGAACTGCTGAGAGATTACCGTCCCAACAAAGAGGTACTGTAGCCTATGGATGGTCTACAGTCTAGCATGTCCGCCAAATGGAACTTAAACGGATAACGAAGTGAAAGAAGGTTTTCACTTTCAGATATGTCGACCTCTAGCGGCAAACTGTAGAAGTGTAGATGGAGTACCATCCCACAAATAAGCAGCCATTTTTCTCTAGTATAAACGCAAAGTTTCAGCTTAAATGGATTAAAATCAAGGAAAGTTGGAAGCTTTTCACTTTCAGGTATTACGCCATCTAGACTGGAAAACTGCTGCAGACCAATCACCTTCACAAAGACACACCATGTGGTAGACGGGTAGGCCTATAGTACAACATACAGTACTGTATAAGACAAGATTCAGCTTAAACGAATTAATTCAAATCACGGAAATGTGTGAAGGTTTTCACTTACAGACAGTTCGACCTCTAACGGCAGACTAGAAAACTGCTGATAAATCACTTTCCTCAAAAAGACACAGCATGCGGTCTGGTACATATATTATATGATTCAGCTTAAAACAGATTAAGATCAAGGAAGTGGATAAGGTTATCACTTCATACATTTCGCCCTCTAGCAGCAGACAGCAGAGTGGAGAATTCCCGAACCCACAAAGATATAGGATGTGTTCTAGCACATATCTGACAAGTTTCAACTTGGATGTATCATAAATAACAGAATGGGTCAAAAGATTTCACTTCTAGACATTTCACCATCTAGCAGTATAGAATAAAGAACTGCAGACGGATTAGCCCCATTTGAATGACATAACTAATTATTTATTACAAATCTGCTTAAGTTTCAGCTTGAAAGAATTAAAAGCAAGAAATGGAAGAACATTTAATGTTTAGACATAGCCCTTCAGTGGGAGACTGTTGAACTGCTAGTGTCTGAAAGTTTACATTAAATATCAGCCTTAGGTCTTATTGATGCCTACAAATTTTAAACTAAACAGCTTTAAACTACAGATTTGAAACTCAACAACTTTAAATTCAGGTTACTGTATTAGCATGTCAAACTGGTAATGCCAACAACGGCAATGACGCAATCCTCCCTCAGTCATCTCGAACATGGAGGGAGATCTCTCCATAGAGGAACTTGTGATCAGTTACCCCATAACTTCCTGATATAACCTCAGTACCATATTCTCAATACGTCATAGTTTGTTTGTCATGATTTGGTACTTTCAGATCCAGTTCGAAGTCCACTATTATCAATACTATAAACAGATAAAACATATTTCTTGCTTTACTTTATGTTTGCGTTCTTTTCATTCTGGCTCCGGGTACCCACCGAATCACAAACTAATTCCAAATGAAAATTCCAAATATACCCGGGCATTGTGGGCAAAAAACTAGACGTTATAAAACCCAAAATTATTCGATTACGGGCTGTTTTCCGGAAAGGCTAACTATTAAATTGTCGGCTTTCCAAAGCTAAAAGGTGGCCCTGATGTTCAACGAATCAAGTACTTGGCTTCAGGTACAAATCCTGACAGCCTAGCCTAGGCAGTGCGTCCGAGCCTAGAGCGAAGGGACAACCTATTCCCCAGTGGGTTCTTTTACTGTGAGTAGTATGAACCTGAAAAGGACTCGGAAACAAGCAGTCCAGGAGGCCACGCAGTGGGAATTTGGTTGGATCTTCTCGGATTTCCCCAGTAGGTTCTTTTACTGTGAGTAGTACGAGCCTGAAAAGGACTCGGAAACAAGCAGACCAGGAGGCCACACAGTGGGAAGGGAGCCGGACTTTGGACTGCCTGCGCAGTGTGCTAGTTTGCTGTGCATAGTACGAGTCTGAAAATGACTTGGAACCAATCAGCATAGCACTCCACAAAGGACCGACAATGACGGAGCGGGGTTTGTGATCTATGGAGTTATTACGAGCCTGAAAAGGACTTGGAACGCAATGGAAATTGCTCTCCTCTGCTCGCACTGATGTCCTGTGACTTACAGAGAGGATTATGGTCTATGGAGCTATTACGAGCCTGAAAAGGACTCGGAATGTGACGGAAAACCATATTTCCTCGCTTGACCAGCAGATATCGACAGACGGAGTGGTTTACATTCTATGGAGCTATTACGAGCCTGAAAAGGACTCGGAACGTAATGGAAAACTGCATCCTCTCACCAGACACTACAGATATTAACGGATGGAGTTACAGGTGGCTGATGGAGCTATTACGACCCTGAAAAGGACTCGGAACATAACGGATGTTGTCTATCCTCACCCGACACCGACGGCCAGAGTGGACTGCAGTCAATTGAGCTATTACGAGCCTGAAAGGGACTCGGAACGTAACCGAAGCTGTAGTCCCTTGCCAGACATGACAGACACTGACTAGACATGGGTAAGTCTGTCATCCTATAAAGTAAATACTAAATAAATTGTTTGTAGTGTGGGTTTATTACCAATGTATGTGTTTATTCTTATTATTTGGTGTATGGGAGCCCAAAATTATTTAGAATCAGATTGTGAAGAATTAGTTGATGCAACAGTTCGTCTATAAGGAATCAGTTAGCAGTGAATAAATTAACATTCAATCCAAACTTTTCTTTTCTCACGATCTGCATTACAAATACTAAGTTTCCCCAACACCAATAATTCCGGTGAATAGTATTTCGGGATCTAGCGCAAACCCCGGGAACTTACATTGGCGTCCATTCCCTTGATTCAGGAACTGACGGCAACATAATTCTAAATAATTAGAGGCAGAATTGGACTGCAAATTCTGAAACAACTTGCTGGGATTCCAAGTGGAGGATTATCGAGAATAATCAGTTGAAACCAAACTTCTGTGCTACCCCAAGCACACACTATGAGGAAAATACGAGTATTTGAATTGGTATAAAGACGTGGTTCAAAATCTAATCGAACTATAAAAACTTTGTCCAAAGATTCAAGTCACTTAAATCACCAGATGAACAAAATCAACAAAAATGGAAGTGTCAATTACTCCGATTGATCTTATACAAGTCGAGCCAGGTGTTTGGCATATCGAGTTGAAATTCAAGAAACTAACTTAGGACAATTTTGAATAATCGTACAGGTAGTACAATCACAATACGAGACTTATGAGGATCTGTTCCGTGCTATTGCACATATTGCCATAAGAGTGGTATTGGAATAATGGAGCCTGAACCCACCACTACTGAACTCGAAACCGAACTGGAGGTTTTAAGAGAACAGAAGAGAACTGGTTTAACAAATCTCTTTCATTTATCTAATACTGTTCATAACTATAACACTCGTGGTTCATACAATACTAATTTCTTTATTTCTCGCTTTCGTACTGTCCCAGACGCACTTTCCCATGCCCCTGTTTCGGATCCTACTCCAGAGAATATTCTTTGTGATACAAATGTCAATGACCATGTTTCCGCAGTCATTCGTCACGTGTCTACCTCAATTGTTGTATCTGATGCTAGAAAGTCATCTCAAGGATTCATATATTGAGTCTATCCGATCATCTGCAAAGGATGATATTTCTTATATGGCTTTGGTGGACGCTGTTATTTCTGGATTTCCCTCAATATCCGCACAATGTTCTGTGCACATACGCCCATTCTGGAATGTGCGACATCAGTTATCTTGTGAAGATAATCTTATTTTATTAGGTTCCCGGATTGTAATTCCATCTTCCCTCCGCAAGGATGTCCTGAAGCACCTTCATGATGCTCATCAGGGCATTGAACGTTCTAAGAGGAGAGCTAGGCGAACTGTATTCTGGCCTGGTATCAATAGCGATATTACAAACATTGTCAATTCTTGTCCCCAGTGTCAACTTTATCAACCAAGTTTACCTAAAGAGTCTCTCCACAGCGACCATCATCCATGTCTTCCAATGGAGGATTGCTCTGCTGATCTTCTCTACTTCAGCACGTGGTCATACCTGGCTTATGTCGAAAGATATTCTGGGTGGCCATGCGTTCATTCTTGGCGTGCTGATCGTTATTTCAGCCCTTCCAGGATGGTTCAAAGATTTCGGTATTCCAAATTGCCTTCATTCTGATGGTGGTACACAATTTAATTCAGCATGTTATCATGATTTCTTATCCGAATGGAATATCATCCCTGAGTATTCTACTCCTGATAATCCTCAGTCTAATGGTCATGCAGAGGGGGCTGTAAAGGCCATGAAATCATTTATGGTTCCCGAGTTTGCATCCAGAGTGCATATTCCAAACTATGGAACAAATCTGGTATCGTCCTTTCCCGTGGTACTAGGAGAGATTACAGGATTGAACTAGACAATGGTCGGGTGTATTGGAGAAATCGTCGTTATCTGCATTCCATCCCAGATGACTCTTCTCTTCATGACATTACGCCTCAAAAACAAGTACAGTTCGCTGACGATCTTCCCAGGCGCAGTTCTAGAACTCACAAGCAACCAGCAAGATTCGAAGTTTAATGAGCTGACCTATTGGTGGTGGTTGGATTTTTTTTTCAGTACAAATGTCTCCTACATTGTTCTTGGGGGAGATGTTCGATTATGTATTATTTGGGCTCTACTGTAGTAGACCCTGGCTTGGTGGTGGTTAGATCCAACCTACTGGTCTCTTAGCTACCGGTCCTCTTCTGGTATTCCGGTATTCAGTCTTTCCTATCTTCTAGGTCTGTAGGTATACAGTTACTGTTACTGGTACCTACTGTAGTACTGTACTGTACTGATGTCCTGATGCGCTGTATGGTGGTCAACTCTCAAATAAGACAAGTCTCGGCGTTTCAATGTAAACTTATCCTTAACACTATCTTTAGACCATTTATGACCCAAAACATCTGTAACTCGATCATCGGCATTCTGTCAACTTCTTTATCATTCGAGTGCCAACCCTTAACTCTAAATTTTCCTTTATTCAGGAGTTCATCAATCTCATTTATAATGGTATTGGCCTCCGTAACATTAGTTTCAGAATGACTGATGTCATCAATATTCTCTCTGATAATACATTTGATGCTTTAGGAAACTCTCCTCCATACTTTGTAATAAGAAACCGAACTGCATTGTTAGCTATATCTGGAGCAGGCTTATCTCTGAACGACAGTCTCATCCATTGATAAACAGTTGGACTGAGAGTTTAATCTCCAAAACGCCAAAGAAAATGGTGAAATCTACGATCTTCCTCGTACAGTTCAATCATGTTAAACATCTTTGCAATATCTCCAAATATAACTACTTCATAAACTATTAACTATAAACTATTTGAATAATCTGGTCTCTTCTCGAACCCATCATTGAGACACAAGCCTTTATATTTAGCGGCGAATTAAATACAATTCGAATAGGAGTTGACAGTTTTTGTGGTTGCAATATACCATGATGGTTTAGGTACCAAGCTGGTTTACCATCCAACACATCCTTGTCTTCAACCTTCTCCACCACTTTCCTGTCAAATATTTCTTGCATAGCCTTATTATAAAGTTCTAATTGTCCGCTTGATTTCAGTTTATCTTCTCTATTCTTCATGCACATCATAGCTTTACTATAATTATTCTCCAGAACTTCTGGGAATCCTGGCTTCCAGGGTAACTTTGTCCTTACATGACCTGAATCTGAGATATCGGTATATTTATTTACATGTTTAATGAAAGCAGCTTTTTCTCTCTCTTTCTCAGAACAAACACACTCCTTTGTAGCCTTAATTCCAACAATATCCGACAAAAACATTGACTGAATGTCATTATTCATTGGTGCTACTTCTGTAAATGCGTTTGTCTGAATTATCTTCACTGCTGCATTTGCGGGAAACTGACATATCTTTGGAAGCTACGGGTCCAGTAATTGTCCAACCCAATCTACAACACTTGGCAATCGGTTTCATTCTAGGTTTATCATGACTCACAATTATTTCAGTATCATACAATAAGTATGCTTGGTCTTCACCTAGAATAATATCAACCACACCACCCTTCTTATAAACCCTCTCTCTAACTCGATGCAAGTGGTGGTTGTTCGAGAACACATCATCGCGAATTTTCTTTGCTGGAGCGCTCAACATTTTCAATGTAAAAGCTGGAACATCATAAAGTCCAGATGAGCAGTCAGACGAGCAGATATTTAATTTCAAATGTTGTGAGGCTTCTCTTTGTAGCTTTCCACCAGCTGCCTTTAGAGCTCTGTCTCCTCACCATATAATCCTAGTTTTTCTGTACAATGACTTGTAATCAACGTTGTATCAGATCAAGAATCTTTTAAACATGTACCGGTAGCAGGAATTAACCATCCTTGAGAATTCAATACTTTAATCTCTAAAATAGGCAACAAAGCATTATAAACATCGTCTTCATTTATAGGTCCATTAAAAGCATTGTTAGTCACGTTTGGTACAAAATTCGGAGCAGCTGGTGAAGGAATCCATATTTGTGAAGGGATTGAAGGAGGAACTCCAGGAACTACGTTATGAACTGCATTAACCGCAGTCGAACCTGTAGATGGATTACTTCTTTGTCTATGAAGCAACGAGTGATGATGGCCCGGCCCTGACAAATACTACATTTAAAATTAGATCCACACTTGATTCTGTGGTGACCTTTCCGAAGACATCTCAAACATCGTCCAGTGCTTGTAACATATTTAAATCGATCATCTACAGCACATTGTTGAAACACAGGACATAAATAAATCTCATGATTATTCTCACAACCAAGTTCACAATGTACATTTCTTGATCGTACTATACCATTGCTATAAATTTGTGAACTCGATCGAGAACTCGTATTGTCTTGTACAGGCGCTCTAGAACAATTACTGTTCAAAATAATTGTCGACTTCTCCTCCAAATATTCTAACAAAAAGTTTATATCTTTCTCCCCAAAACTTATCTTTATAAATTCTTCATAAACACAAGCGGTATCACCATCGAGTTTCTGTATTAAATCATTGAAAAGGTACTTGGATTTCAATTCCTCTTGTTCTCCAAGATCATCCATACGAGTCGAAAACAACCGGACTTGTTGAACGAAGTATCGCAATTCTCCAGGTCTTCTACGATCTCCAACAGAATATTTAAGTGGCCTTAAACTCTTAATATCTTTAATTACTAATCTCAATACATTATCAACTTTAACTGTTCGCTCAAGCTCTGTCCAAATGTCATCTATATTTTTCATACACCAAACCATACTTTTGTGTTCCGCGTGAATAACACTGAGCATTCTCGTAATTTGACTTTCACTGTCCGTCTCATTGTGAGTTTTCATCGTGTGCTGAAACAATCGTTTCCAACCGAAATATTCTTGTGGTTGCCATTCCAATCGGGAACATTTAAACCAGCCAATTTTTTCTCCGACTTTGCAACCTCCAATTTCCCGAAACTGTCCGCTATATCTTTAAATGTATCAGCCGTAATTGTTCTTGGGCTTCACTATTTCTCTGTAAATTATTTAAAATATCAACAAGTTTCGTCATAAGTTCACCTCCCACTCCCGTAGTTACAGCGGGTTGAGTTTTACCGGACGAAATTGACTCAATATCTGCCTTCTTCTCACGGAAATCTTTCATCTGTGTTAAAGATTCCGAGTAAACCTGACGAATCTCATCTTCATATGACGCGCAGCTGTTTGCTTTTTCTTCAGCGACGTATCATCGGGGGGGGGGGGGGATCCATAACTGATAAATACCGTATTGCAGTATTGCTGTTTAAGGGTACTGACGTAGGTTATTATAAATTCAGACTAGTTTGTTTGTCATGATTTGGTCCTTTCAGAACCAGTTCGAAGTCCGCTATTATCAATACTATAAACAGATAAAATATATTTCTTGCTTTACTTTGCTTTAATTCACACGATAAACATAGCATTAACACAGGTAAGATAAAGGCGACCACGAAAAACGTCTGAATTTAGTAGGTAACCAACTATCCCTGACATTGACTAGATAGGGCGAAAATATAGGCTCCTAGGGGTTTGAACAATCTACGTCACAACTTGATCTCACAACTTTTTGGGTTATAATATATCATTTTCGATTAATTATTGTTTTCATTAGACATCGCATACAGTACTGTAGCAGAATTGCATTGATTCTTCATTATTTTTTAGATTCTCTCTAATTCCATATTTTTAGATTTTCTATATTTCATGAAATTCGGTAGCCTATATAATTTTTACCCAGTCTGTGTCTATGTTTATGTACTGTAGTTGTTATGTATCTGTATGTTATTATTACTTATAATGTAGGTTATTAGTTTAATTAAGAATGCTGTGATTAATTACTTATATAGGCCTACCCAATTTCGACTTTGTATATTTGCAGTTTGCATTATTGCTCAGCTATACTGTAACTATCATTAACATTTTAATTATATAATATTTAACAATTTATTGTTTATTGAACAAACAATTCACTAATCTGTATTGTTGGTTTATAATATAGGGCCTACTGTATTACCGTAGCCTATCTCGTTTCATTTAAATTTGTATGTGCAGTAGTTTTATGGGTTTGAGTCTGGTACCATAAAAATTTAACTGTGTATTTGAATTCTTCTGATGTACTACACAACTCGGGTATTACTACCGTATTAGTTGCACTTATTATTCGCTATATTTATGGTCATTACTGCATTAAGCTTTAAAATATTTATTTATATTTGATTATGAATGATTTCTTTAAATGCCGCAATACCGGCGTTTAGGTTAGATTAGTTTAGGTTAGTCGTCGACATTTTATCATTGGCGATTAATTTATTCAGTAGCACTTTCACGGCCTGTTAAAGGTAAAGGGTAAAAAGTTTAAATAATGTTTTTCAGCATGCATTTATTAATAGTGCATCTGCTCGTGAATATAACAATCATCCTTGTTGTTGCTAGGCACCGGAACTCCCTTTTAAACGCGGGATTTTCAAACTCGTTTATTATTATCCTGATGTATAGGCCTACGGTATTGATGTTATATGTAGGCCTACATTATTTATAGTAGGCCTACCCTGGTATCTGCCGGTAGTTCAGTGCTCCACTGGACTGCTCGGTACATTGTAGCGGTGTGGGATATGAGGATTAAACAGAATACAGTAGGAACGCTGTGTGTAAATCAAAGTGTGCATCTCCAAAAGAAAATATTCTACAATAGGCAACTAGGTGTGAAATATAAATTTTGTACAAGGAAAAATAGTTTTTCTGGGATAACCAAAATATAAATCTCAAACTATGCTAATCAGTTATTTTGAAGTTATTCGTTTCCCCTAGTGACTGTTGTAGTGAATAAAATATATAAATTTTGGACTCCAGCAATAAATACACTGTACTGTAATTCCATACCTGCATAGGCTACTGCCATACCATCATATACCTTATACAGTATATACTGTAAAAGCTAACAATTGCCGGTTATGCAATTAGGCAATTCCTTTTGCATTTTTAAAAAATTTCATTTGAACTATGTTCCACCTCCGGAATCTTAACCCTATTTGGCCCGGGGGGATTCATTTTATAATTTATTTTGTAAATCATCTGTATCTTTCAGGTTTGTTGGGAAAACCGAAATTTCGTGACTTTTCCTAAAATTTAATTAACTATCCAACAGCGAAAACGCCATTTACATGTCTATGTTAGTATTCGTACTGTGGTCCCTTTTTGGAACCCATCTCCAGTATTTTTCGTGCTAAAATTTTCAAAAAATTTTATGGCTCACTAAAATAAATTTATTTGCAGTATATAGCGGTTTTTTGGATGCTGATCACGATTATAGAACTCAAATATAATATTCGAGAACATTTTTGGTAATTTTGAATGTGCCTCCTGGGGCTCAAAAAAAAACAAGTAGTGCAAATATGATAATTACGGTGGCTGATCATTGCCAAATTAATTAATTTTTTTTTTACTTTTTTTTCAGAAGTTCTCCATGACGTCATAATTTATGGTCGACCAAAAATTATGACGTCATGGAGAACTTCTGAAAAAAAAAATAAAAAAAAAATAAATTAATTGGCAAAGATCAGCCGCCGTAGATAATGAAAAATCACCACGAAATCAACTCAATTTTAGTACCATATATAGGTTTCTTAGGATGCTGATCACGAATATGACACTGAAATATATCGTACATTGTTGATTATGGCATTTTTGGATATGTGTCAATGTGCGGCACAAAAAATACAACTACCGGTACCACACATTTAATAATAAAAAATCATCACCAAATCAACCTGATTGTTAGATATTATGGGTTTTCTGGACGCTTATCACGAATATGACACTCAAAAATATCATATTATCCAACCAAATCCGATTTTTGCCGTTTGAAATTTTATGCTACTTGCAGTTTTCGCCCACCAGACAAGCACCATAAATGATAATTATGGGTTACCTTACCACATATGATTTTTAACGGGTTGTATCGTGATTAGCGACCTTGAAAACCAGTATAGCTACAGAATTACCAAACCAACGGCAAAATTAAACAGTTTATAATTTCGTGCTATACACAGTATACTTTTGTACTTTTCGTTCTGGAGCACCAGAATGGCACCAAAATTGGGTTTGCATTGCCGGAAATATTTATAACTAGTCGTGATCAGCGACATCGAAAACCCTCATACCATCAAAATTTTAATTTTTGAGCCAAGATCTAAACAATTTCTAAAATGACGCCCCCCCCCCCCCCCCCCCCCCCCGGGCCAATTACAAAATTACCCAGGCCAGATAGGGTTACGATACCACGCACTACAGTGTCCGCAATCGCCTCTCTGCAACACCTATAACTCCGCAATTTTTTAGCATTTAATATATTTTACAAATTTAATTTATAATATTTAGGCCTTTTGTGTCTCTGTTTATATTTTATATTGTTTACCATTGTATCCCAATTGGTGGTGTATCTATTCCAATTATAAATAATTTCATTTCACTATTGTTATAATATTCAATCATGGCTGTGGTCGTTGGAATTGACGTAGGTGGTACCAATACGGATTGTGTATTGATGAGGGGTTCCAATGTGATTGGTTGTTCTAAGTCGACTACTTCAACCGATGTTACCATGGGAGCTATGCGAGCGTTGCACGGTGCTGCAGTGGATGCCAGAAGTCGGGTATATAATTTAATTTAAAATAATGTGTTATATTATTTTAAAATTAATACAGTTATATTTATTAGCTTAAATTTATCTGACTGTATTTCTGTAGTTTCAGGTAAAATTTCAGTGGCCCCGAAACGTTTCGAGCCATGTGGTTAGTTAACAATATATTATGTAGGCCAACGCCATCAAACTTGTAGGGCTAATTATAGTATATTAGTATACGGAATTCATAATTATATGTTTGTGATTATTTCAGAATGAGAAGGGGCGTATAGTCCAAGTCAATATTGGTACGACGCACTTCATGAACGCTCTGGTAGAACGGAAGGGTCTGGTGCGCGTAGCTATTATACGTCTATGCGGATCTGCCTCAACCGCGTTACCTCCATTCTCAGACATTTCTTCAAGTCTTCACAATGTTTTATTCGGGGGTGAGTATAGTAAATGTGTCTTTATCCTTATCAAGTATAAACAAATGTCGTATAATAACTGATTTAAAAAATCTGCTGTTATTCGTATCAGCGTAATATTTGACGCCATTAACATTATGAAAAGGTAGCGTAGCATGCGATGCAACCGAGAAAATCGGAATCCTATTTTGATATCCGTTTTTGGATAATCAAAGATTGTCGATCCATTCAAAGATCTATGTTAGGAATTTATATATCCAACTATTTAATTTTATTTATTACATGCTGAAGCTTTTAATGCTGCTTAACTACTGTGTATATCAGTACACTACTGTGTAGAGTAATGTTAGGAGTACAAGCGATGTCAGATTGTTGTTCCTGTTTCCGAGTACTTGGCCTATAAATCCACGTTGATCGATGCATATGCACGCCTCTCGCTCATATACAATAAACATACGCTAGTACGCCTCTAGTTCACCATATACTAAACATTAAATAATAACATAACATAAACAAAACATAACATATTTATATTCTAGAAATAATGACGTAATTCAGTGATACAGTATGAACCCCCCACCCAACCCCACCCCTGCTTTTTTTCTACTAATTATATAATTTGAATGCAAGTTGAAACAGAGACAGTTAAGTTAAGTTTGACCTCCAACCTCTTTCCTCAGTCTGAATTTTTATTTTTGTTTCTTTTTTTTATTTTTGTTTCATTCTTTATTACGGTAGACCAGTTACACCGTCGTAGTTATTAAGTTATTTCTCACTATTATGTTATACTGTAGTTATTCGTTTGTACAGCAGTAGACGCATCCAATACAATGGACTAGACGGTTGAATGCAGTCAGCTGAACGGTAGGTCTCGCCAGACAAAGGAAGACTTTCTCAAGGGGCCATGCCGGGAAAAGACAATAAGAGTGGAGTTCCAAATATGGAAGGAAAGGGCAGTGTAACGAAGAATGATGAGTCTACATTAACTAGCCACTGGGAAGCACTGAAGCAGCACTACAAACTTGCGCCAATCCCAGTTCTGCTTGTTAATTACGGGCTGACGCGTTCTTATATAATACGTAATACGTTTCGAGCTTCTGCAGGCAGCAGTGGGTGGGTGCCTTGCAATTACATTGAAATGTTTAAAGACACTGTCACAATCACAACTAGGCCTACAACTTAATTCTGTAATTACTACTACCGCCTACTACCGGGACAACTTTTTTTCAACTAGGCCTATATTTCATGTATCTAATAATTTAAAATGATATTCATTCATAGTAAAAATTATAAATTGCATAATACAGCAATACAGCACGAAAGATCTCACCCAATGTATTTCACAATTATAAAATAGGCCCTAAACACTAAACTAGGCCTAACTTAGTGGAAAATCAGATTGCCCCATCATGTTCCTGTGTTCAGTAGAAAATTAAACTTTATTAATTTTATTGACCAGTTGACTAGCCAGTATTCAACAATAGTCAGACATGGATGTTACTTCCCATTCAGTTAAGCGCATTACCAATTGTTCACCTGATACGGAATTCGTGAACCCAAAGAAATCTAAGCCGGAATTTCGAGAAGGTTTCGGAAGTAACGTTATAAACGACGAACTGTTTGTCGCAGAGAGTAGTGATGAGTCTCTCCTTAACAACGGAAGGAGTAACTTGTTTCGCTTCGCGACCAAAGCAGAAAGCGAAAAGTCCCACGAAACTAGGAATTTTGGGACTCTCAAAGTTCTTTCCAATGGTTACCCCTTTCCGTATGTCATCGTAGACAATTTTCTCAAGGCCTCGGTGTTGGAACAACTCGAAACGGAAGTAAAATCCTTAGAGTTTCATAAGAAATCCAACGACCTGTTTCAATTTTCTCAATCGCAGGATTTAAGTCGTTGCCCTGTAGGACGGACCTTAGACCGGTTTCGCACGGAATTATACTCGCGATTCAGGAATTGGGTCGCCAAAGCGAGCGGTATAGTTCTGAACGACACGATAAGCATATCCTGCTCTCGATACTCACGGACAGACACCCTACTCTGCCACGACGATATGTTAGACGACCGAAGAATCGCGTTTACTTTCTACCTGGTATCCGCGGACTGGAAACCTGAAGACAACGGAGGTACTTTGGATCTATTCTCCGTGGACTCCTTAGGAAGACCTGACGACATTGTCGCAAGGCTCGCACCTGTACGCAATCGAATAATCTTATTTAAAGTGAGTCCGATTTCCTTCCATCAGGTATCGGAGATCCTCTCTGATTCCAGGGGATCTCGACTCTCCGTGTCGGGTTGGTATCACGGAGATTATACGGATAACCGCAACATTCAGCCTCCGCTCCCCCTAACTCGGCATATCTCCTACGAAATTGAATTGAATTCGTTTATTAATCCGAAATATTTAAACCTCACCTGTCAGACTGATATTCGAGAGACGTTTGGCGATGAAAGCCAGATTAAGTTAACAGATTTCTTCCTTCCCAGAGTTTACGCGTCTCTTTTGGAGGAATTAAGCTCCATTTCCTGGGAATCATTAGCTGTTCCCAATAGATTCCATTACCATCGTGCCCTAGAATCCTCTTTACGTGAGTCGATGGCGATTAGCAAATGTCTGCGGCTGTTTCGAAGCGAACAATTCTTTGTTTTTCTCTCAAACTGCACCGGATTGAAGCTTCACGAGTTAGCGGCTACTAGTGAAGGTAGTGAGAGTGATGTGGGGGATATTCAGTCCTCTGATAGTGAAGAGCTGCCAATCAATACGAACACGGGAATTGAATCAACCAATGGGAGCACTGTATCTGGGTCAGCCATTAGGAATGCGGGAGTTCAATCTGTCAATAGGAACACAGTGTGTGGGTCATCCAATAGTAACACAGGTACTGAATCCACCAATGGTACCCCAGCGTGCGGTGTCTCATTGCGTCGGTTCTCACACGGGGATTACACTCTAGTTCACGAAGATTCACACGAATTCTCCCGAGATTCTCTGGATATCGCTCTTTACTTTGTAGACGGTGTTTGGGACGCTATATGCGGCGGTGCAACTAACTACGTCGCGGACAATGAGGAACTACTAACTGTGGAACCGGTAGGGAACAACTTGGCTTTAGTTTATAGGGAAAAGGGAACGACTAAGTTTGTTAAACATGTTAATTCCAACTGCTTAAGTGGCGAGCCAACAATGTTTTACGATTTCGTTGGGTCTTATTTTGAGGCGTTAAATGATATTTGAACTGGAATGTGTCAAATGTCAATATAAATAAACTGCGTGAACTATCTGATCATAGTTCCTGATTTCGAATTAAAATTCGAGCGAAGCGAGGCGTATAATAGAGATGAGAATTTAATCTTATATGATTGATTATAACTTGGAATATATTATTATTGTAATCTTAATGGAAAATTTAATATTTTATGACGAAGATTATTATTTTTAAATTAACAAATCAGACTGGGAATAATAGCCAAGAATTTTTAAATGTGTTAATCGTTACTTACTTCACTTGTAATAAAGAGTAAAACGAAAAATAGTGTGTTTTATAGTGTGATTTTTTGATTTTTTTTCCTCAATAGTATCTATATATATAAATATCATGTGTCTGTCTGTCTGTCTGTCTGTCTGTCTGTCTGTCTGTTTGTTTGTTTGTCTGTCCAAGCTATACGTTTCTACACACAAGCACCAATCGGAGCTCGCGATACATCGAACGAAAGCTCTCGTCACGAGCACGTGCACTGTCGCTATCTCGAGTCTTATTTTACGCGTTTGTTTGCGTGAATGCGAATTTCGTGAATTCGGTACCCGTAGCGCGGTAGGCCTAGCAGTTCATTCTGTCACTCGACACGTTGGGTATCGACTATTATGCTACTTTTTGATACCAGACTTAATCTGTTCTAAATGATACTTTGCAGATCTGTTCCCGACCATAGACTGTGTGTTTGGGAGGACACTGATCAATCTGCAGTTCTCCAGTCTGCCGCTAGGGGGCGAAATATCCGAAACTGAAAACATCTCCCATTTCGTTATTATAAAGCCTTTTAGCTGATACATGGCAGAGGTCTTCTACACCATAGGCTGTGTGTTTGGGGAGGATGCTGACCAATCTGCAATTCCCCAGTCTGCCGCTAGGGGGAGAAATATCTGAAAGTGAAAACCTTATCCCATTTCTTTGTTTATAATGCTTTTTTGCTGATACTTGGCAGAGGTCTACTACACAATACAGCGTGTTTGGGGAGGAGCTAGAATCAGTCTGCATTTCTCCAGTCTACCGCTAGGGGGCCAAATGTCTGAAAGTGAAAACCTTATCCCATTTCGTTATTAATAATGCTTTTAGGCTGACACTTGGCAGATGTGTATTACACCATATGGTGTGTCCGTGGAGGATGCCCAACTACCTGCAGTTCTCCATTCGGCCGCTAGGGGGCGAAATATCTGAAAGTGAAATCCTTATCCAATTTCGTTGTTTATAATGCTTTTAGGCTGATACTTGGCAGAGGTCTACTACACCATAGACTGCGTGTTTGTGGAGAACTCTGACTAATCTGCAATTCCTCTGTCTGCCACTAGGGGGCCAAATGTCTGAAAGTGAAAACCTTATCCCATTTCGTTATTAATAATGCTTTTAGGCTGACACTGGGCAGATGTGTATTACACCATATGGAGTGTGTCTGTGGAGGACGCCCAACTACCTGCAGTTCTCCATTCGGCCACTAAGGGGCGAAATATCTGAAAGTGAAAACCTTATCCCATTTCGTTGTTTATAATTCTTATAGCCTGGTACTTGGCAGAGGTCTACTACACCATAGGCTGCGTGTTTGTGGAGAACTCTGACCAATCTGCAATTCCTCTGTCTGCCACTAGGGGGCCAAATGTCTGAAAGTGAAAACCTTATACCATTTCGTTATTAATAATGCTTTTAGGCTGACACTTGGCAGATGTGTATTACACCATAGGCTGTGTGTCTGAAGAGGACGCCGAACAACCTGCAGTTCTCTATTCGGCCGCTAGGGGGCGAAATGTCTGAACGTGAAAACCTTATCACATTTTTATGTTTATAATGTTTTTAGGCTGATACTTGTCAGAGGTCTACTACATCAAAGACTGCGTGTTTGTGGAGAACTAAGACCAATCTGCAATTCCTCTGTCTGCCACTAGGGGGCCAAATGTCTGAAAGTGAAAACCTTATCCCATTTCGTTATTAATAATGCTTTTAGGCTGACACTGGGCAGATGTGTATTACACCATATGGTGTGTGTCTGTGGAGGACGCCCAACTACCTGCAGTTCTCCATTCGGCCACTAAGGGGCGAAATATCTGAAAGTGAAAACCTTATCCCATTTCGTTGTTTATAATTCTTATAGCCTGATACTTGGCAGAGGTCTACTACACCATAGGCTGCGTGTTTGTGGAGAACTCTGACCAATCTGCAATTCCTCTGTCTGCCACTAGGGGGCCAAATGTCTGAAAGTGAAAACCTTATACCATTTCGTTATTAATAATGCTTTTTGGCTGACACTTGGCAGATGTGTATTACACCATAGGCTGTGTGTCTGAAGAGGACGCTGAACAACCTGCAGTTCTCTATTCGGCCGCTAGGGGGCGAAATGTCTGAACGTGAAAACCTTATCCCATTTTGATGTTTATAATGTTTTTAGGCTGATACTTGTCAGAGGTCTACTACACCATAGACTGCGTGTTTGTGGAGAACTCTGACCAATCTGCAATTCCTCTGTCTGCCACTAGGGGGCCAAATGTCTGAAAGTGAAAACCTTATCCCATTTCGTTATTAATAATGCTTTTAGGCTGACACTGGGCAGATGTGTATTACACCATATGGTGTGTGTCTGTGGAGGACGCCCAACTACCTGCAGTTCTCCATTCGGCCGCTAGGGGGCGAAATATCTGAAAGTGAAATCCTTATCCAATTTCGTTGTTTATAATGCTTTTAGGCTGATACTTGGCAGAGGTCTACTACACCATAGACTGCGTGTTTGTGGAGAACTCTGACCAATCTGCAATTCCTCTGTCTGCCACTAGGGGGCCAAATGTCTGAAAGTGAAAACCTTATCCCATTTCGTTATTAATAATGCTTTTAGGCTGACACTGGGCAGATGTGTATTACACCATATGGTGTGTGTCTGTGGAGGACTCCCAACTACCTGCAGTTCTCCATTCGGCCACTAAGGGGCGAAATATCTGAAAGTGAAAACTTATCCCATTTCGTTGTTTATAATTCTTATAGCCTGGTACTTGGCAGAGGTCTACTACACCATAGACTGCGTGTTTGTGGAAAACTCTGACCAATCTGCAATTTCTCAGTCTGCCGCTAGAGGGTGAAATGTCTCAAGTGAAATTCTTCTCCCATTTCGTTGTTTCTAATGCTTTTTTGCTTATACTTGGGAAAGGCATGATGACCATAGGCTGTTTGTATGGGGAGGACGCTAACCAGTCTGCGGATTTCCAGTCTACTGCTAGGGTGCGAAAAATCTGAATCTGAAAAGTAAAAACATTCTCACATTTATTTATTAAAAATGCTTTTACGCTGATAATTGTCAGAGGTCTACTGTACTACATCATAAGGCTGCATCAATGTGAATGACGTTGACCAGTGTAGGTATCTGAAAAGTAAAACAGCATCAGTCCTTTTGTTTGAGAGAACACTCTCAATCATATGAAGTTTTGTTAAGTTAATTAATTAATTAATGTTTGGAATGGTGAATAGGCTTGTGAACTAGAAAGCCGTGGCCCGAAGGGCCACTGGCTTTCTAGTAGATAATAATAAACTTGTAAGCAGAGTTTCACTCTGCTGGGTGGTAGGGGGCGGTCGAGACTATAGCGCAGCTAGTGTAGCTCGGCGCGCCCTCTGGCAGTGGAGGAAGTAGGACAAGTTAGTTTAAGTTTTGCGGGTGGTCATGTGAGGCTGTGATTGGAAAGAAGAGACGGCGGGGGGGGGGGGGGGGGGGGGGGGAACTGGACGCAAATCCCATCTCGGCGAATTAATATCCCGCCTCAATGTTAAATTCTCAATTTAGGGAAAGAAGCAAGTTACAGTGGCACGTTATTTTAACCAAAACAATAAACTGAAGACAATAGAAAAGGTTACAGTTTTTTTTAATGGTAATCAGCTGTTATTTGCGTCGAATTTCCCCTGGAGAGGGATGAATTTTTATTGCGTCGAATGCCCCCCCCCCCCTATCTGGA
Source organism: Nemertoderma westbladi (assembly GCA_032718475.1). Lineage (NCBI taxonomy): Eukaryota > Metazoa > Xenacoelomorpha > Nemertodermatida > Nemertodermatidae > Nemertoderma > Nemertoderma westbladi. The sequence goes on along the minus strand of JAUCBJ010000533.1, from coordinate 119,566 downwards.
AAAAAAAATGGTGGCCAAAAGGTGTCTGCGAGAAAAATAAACAGAATGATGGTGAGGTGCAACCTGGGGTTATAATTTTATTCTTGGTTGCATTAATAACTGCACTGGAGTAAATGATATTTTAACCGACGTTTAAACATTTCAAGACTAGGACTGTTACGGATAGATTCAGATAAAGCGTTCCAGAGAAGGGGGCCTTGCATCGATTTATATGTGAAATAGACCAGAGGAGGCCAGACGAGTGCTATAAGAATGTGCAGAAGAAGATTTGGTAATTAGGTGAGATAAGGGAAGAGAGTCGTCAACGTCGTGTAACATAGGTTTTATTGTGTGCTGAAAGTGAAGTGTGAAATAGGTTTTATTGTGTGCTGAAAGTGAAGTGTGAAATAGGTTTATAATGGGCTGAAAGTAAAGTATAAAATAGGTTTTTTAATGTGCTGAGATTAAGTGTGTAAAATAGGTTTTATAGTGTGCTAAAAGTGAAGTGTAGAATAGGTTTTATAGTGTGCTGAAAGTAAAGTGTAAAATAGGTTTTTTAATGTGCTGAGTAAGTGTGTAAAATAGGTTTTATAGTGTGCTGAAAGTGAAGTGTAAAATAGATTTTATATTGTGCTGAGAGTGAAGTGTAAAATAGGTTTTATAGTGTGCTGAAAGTGAAGTGTAAAATAGGTTTTATAGTGTGCTGAAAGTGAAGTGTAAAATAGATTTTATAATGTGCTGAGAGTGAAGTGTAAAATAGGTTTTATAGTGTGCTGAAAGTGAAGTGTGACATAGGTTTTATAATATGCTGAGAGTAAGTGTGTAAAATAGGTTTTATAGTGTGTTGAGAGTAAGTGTGTAGAATAGATTTATAGTGTGCTGAAAGTAAAGTGTAACATAGGTTTTTAGTGTGCTGAAAGTGAAGTGTAAAATAGGTTTTATAGTGTGCTAAAAGTGAAGTGTAAAATAGATTTTATAATGTGCTGCGAGTAAGTGTGTAAAATAGGTTTTATAGTGTGCTGAAAGTAAAGTGTACAATAGGTTTTTAGTGTACTGAAAGTGAAGTGTAAAATAGATCTTATAATGTGCTGAGAGTAAGTGTGTGAAATAAGTTTTATAGTGTGCTGAAAGTAAAGTGTAACATAGGTTTTTAGTGTGCTGAAAGTGAAATGTAAAATAGGTTTTATAGTGTGCTGAAAGTGAAGTGTAAAATAGATTTTATAATGTGCTGAGGGTGAAGGGTAAAATAGGTTTTATAGTGTGCTGAAAGTGAAGTGTGACATAGGTTTTATAGTGTGCTGAAAGTAAAGTGTAAAATAGATTTTATAATGTGCTGAGAGTAAGTGTGTAAAATAGATTTTATAGTGTGTTGAGAGTAAGTGTGTAGAATAGGTTTATAGTTTGCTGAAAGTAAAGTGTAACATAGGTTTTTAGTGTGCTGAAAGTGAAGTGTAAAATAGGTTTTATAGGGTGCTAAAAGTGAAGTGTATAATAGATTTTATAATGTGTTGCGAGTAAGTGTGTAAAATAGGTTTTTAGTGTGCTGAAAGTGAAGTGTAAAATAGGTTTTATAGTGTGCTAAAAGTGAAGTGTAAAATAGATTTTATAATGTGCTGAGAGTAAGTGTGTAAAATAAGTTTTATAGTGTGCTGAAAGTAAAGTGTAACATAGGTTTTTAGTGTGCTGAAAGTGAAATGTAAAATATGTTTTATAGTGTGCTAAAAGTGAAGTGTAAAATAGGTTTTATAGTGTGCTGAGAGTAAGTGTGTAAAATAGGTTTTATAGTGTGTTGAGAGTAAGTGTGTAGAATAGGTTTTATAGTGTGCTGAAAGTAAAGTGTAACATAGGTTTTTAGTGTGCTGAAAGTGAAGTGTAAAATAGGTTTTATAGTGTGCTAAAAGTGAAGTGGAAATAGATTTTATAATGTGCTGAGAGTAAGTGTGTAAAATAAGTTTTATAATGTGCTGATAGTAAAGTGTATCATAGGTTTTTAGTGTGCTGAAAGTGAAGTGTAAAATAGGTTTTATAGGGTGGTACAAGTGAAGTGTAAAATAGATTTTATAATGTGCTGCGAGTAAGTGTGTAAAATAGGTTTTTAGTGTGCTGAAAGTGAAGTGTAAAATAGGTTTTATAGTGTGCTAAAAGTGAAGTGTAAAATAGATTTTATAATGTGCTGAGAGTAAGTGTGTAAAATAAGTTTTATAGTGTGCTGAAAGTAAAGTGTAACATAGGTTTTTAGTGTGCTGAAAGTGAAATGTAAAATATGTTTTATAGTGTGCTAAAAGTGAAGTGTAAAATAGGTTTTATAGTGTGCTGAGAGTAAGTGTGTAAAATAGGTTTTATAGTGTGCTGAGAGTAAGTCTGTAAAATAAGTTTTATAATGTGCTGAAAGTAAAGTGTTTCATAGGTTTTTAGTGTGCTGAAAGTGAAGTGTAAAATAGGTTTTATAGTGTGCTAAAAGTGAAGTGTAAAATAGATTTTATAATGTGCTGAGAGTAAGTGTGTAAAATAAGTTTTATAATGTGCTGAAAGTAAAGTGTATCATAGGTTTTTAGTGTGCTGAAAGTGAAGTGTAACATAGGTTTTATAGTGTGCTGAAAGTAAAGTGTAAAATAGATTTTATAATGTGCTGAGAGTAAGTGTGTAAAATAAGTTTTATAATGTGCTGAAAGTAAAGTGTATCATAGGTTTTTAGTGTGCTGAAAGTGAAGTGTAACATAGGTTTTATAGTGTGCTGAAAGTAAAGTGTAACATACTGTAGGTTTTATAGTGTGCTGATAGTAAAGTGTAAAATATTTGGTCTGCGGTCTTTGTTTTATACACTACCCAACTAAAAATGGTTTCTTCGGTCGTTTTGCCAGATAATGTGCACACTACGCAAAGTATGATATGCATTCAGGGCAAACCAAACCACTACGTTATGGTGGGACCAAATTAAATTTATAAGCTGGTTAAGGATAAGGGACAAGTACACGCCGAGATCTTTATATACATAGGTCTTAGATATACGTGCCAGTAATAATCCGGCTAGTTTAAAGCTCATCTATCCCATCATAGTAGACATGTACCGAACACGTTCGTGGGGCCTTCGCGCGACTGTATCACAAAATCAGGTTATGAGAGATTAACCCACACCACCAATTAATCAAAGAAAGGGGGACAGTACGTGTTCACCCCTTTTAATCTGCACCCCCCCCCCCCCCCCCCCCCCCACCAATACATAACCGCGACATCTACCACCCACGGAAGGGTAGCACGAACTTATTTCCAAACGCACGTTCAATATGCAAAGCCAGGTGGTTTATAGGAATATAATCAATGCAGTACTCGTCTTCATTATAAGCCTCTTTGCGTTCGACCTGTTTTGTATTAAAATATATTTATTAAACGCAGGCTGACGCTCTTTATAATAATAATACCTAGGGATGCCAGCTTCCAGACTTTCAATCTTTACTGCCACGCAAACCCCGCAGAGGAAGTTTTGGTTTGAGAGATCAAGCCCATCGGCAATTGGTGTTTCAATTTCGGTCCAGGAACTCTGACAATGGGAGCATTCAATCTTAGCTGTGGTCCATTCCCGTGGTTTCGGCTTCCTTTTCTTCGTCCCAATGACAGATTCTTCTGAAGACGTTCGATTCGCTTTCAGTTTATTGTTGGCGTTTGTGTTTTGAAGTTCTATTCGAGTGGACAGTCGCGCCGGTTTCGAGGTAACCATACCGACCTGTGATAAGCGTTGGTTTTGTTGAGTGCCGGTATTCATCTTCTCTCACCTCTTCAATGTCAGATGTTGCAAATACTGATAACACGAATAACGGTATATATTTCAATAATTGTCAATATTTAGTAATATATATAATTTAGATACCGGTAACTATTTTATATCTGTACTGTTGAGCAAACTCTACATAAATTCCAACCTGTGTATCGCCGGTAGTGCTGTTGCTGCAGTGCTGTGCAAGTGTGCTGAAGTGCTAGTTGCCACCGGTCAGCCGGTACCGGTAGTAGGGTGGTACCTACGGTGCGCACTACAACGGCAGTACAGCAACACGGTGTACCGTGCCAATGACTGAATGATTAGCGGTAACTATCTAAACTATTATATTATTATTACCGGTGCCGGTACTGGGCTAGTAGGCCTAAACTATAATCACCGCAAGGGTTGCCAGGGCCATGTTTAATTAGATTACATGATATGGCATGTCTGCAGTGTATGGTACCGGCTGACCAGTATTGCAGTATTGACTGATTGCAGGATTCTCGATTCAGGGATTGAGTACAGCCTGACAGTACCGGTACACATGGTACATGCAGACAGCCCCAATGTATTGCAAAATTTGTCAGAAACCCAGCTGATTTATCCTACAGTAATAATAATTTAACGCATTTTAAATTTGGATAAATAAATTTATTATAACTGCAATAACAGTTACACTGATGCTGCACGAAGGCCCCACGTAAATTCTACTTGGAAAATTTTCAAACTTTTGCCAAACAACATGTGTACCAAGTTTGGATAGATTTCATCAAGGATTGGCCGAGTTATTAACGTTTAAAATAAAATACTGAAAAAAAAACGCGACAGAACGACAGGTTGATTAATGGTACCCCTATGCTAAGGCTCACTCACTTCGTGGCTCGCCCCACAACAAGAGTCCCACAAGAAATTAAAACAAATAAGTTGGTGCCAGTTCCCAAGAAGGGCAACCTAACACTCTATGGTTCTTTTCGGGGAATCTCATTGATCTCGATTGCTGCAAAGCTATACAATAGAATTCTATTAAATCGCATCAGGGATCCCATTGAGAGACTGCTCCGTGGAAATCAGAATGGGTTCCGTAAAGGTCGTGGGACCATGGAGCCCATTTTGGCACTTAGAAGGATAATTGAAGAGTTATGAAAAAAGAAAGACAGGCATCTATGGCTGTTATCTTTGTTGACTTCTTCAAGGCCTTTGATTCAGTCTCTCGCTCACGTATGTTCAGCATACTTTCATTATATGGGATTCCTGAATTATTGCAGCAATCAGATGGTTCGACAACATTTGTGTCTACTGTTGACGGTGACACAGAACCATTTGAAGTGTTATGGGGCGTCTTCCAGGGAGGCACACTTGCACCATTCTTGTTCATAATTGTTGTTGACTATGTTCTACGCATGTCCTTAGATCATCATAATGATGATGGGGTGATGATAACTCCACCTACTGGCTCCAGAAGTCGAGGAAATCCTGCCAAGTACCTAACTGATCTAGACTTTGCTGATGACTTAGGAGTACTCTCAGAATCACTAGAGGGAGCCCAACGGCTCCTCAGCTCATTAGAACAAGCTGCTTCTAGTGTTGGTCTTTTTATTAACTCCAGAAAGACCAAAATTTTGACAGTTAACTTTCAAAGTCCTCAGCAAGTCTCTGATCGGATGAGCATAAGCTCAAAAGATGGTATGCTTGAGCATGTGGATGACTTCTGTTACCTGGGATCATGGATCCGGAAGTCAGGTGAGGACCTTCGAATACGTAAGGGAAAGGCATGGGCAGCCTTGAATAGGCTTTCCAGGTTTTGGAAGTGAACGAGAATTAATCCGAAACTTAAGGTCCGATTATTTAGAGCAGCAGTAGTTCCAGTACTCCTCTACGGGAGTCCATGCTGGGCTGTAACTGCTGAGAACTCCAAATCTCTGGATGGCACATTCACAAGAATGCTACGCCGGGTTCATCGTGTCAAGTACAATGCACACATCTCCAACCAGACACTATATAACATTGGAGGTGTCTCATTGGTCCCCCCAAGCTTGACACTAGAACAAAATCGCCTCCGCTTTGCAGGACATTGCTTTCGCCGTGAGGACCAGCCAGTGCATAATCTTGTACTTTGGCAGCCTCATGGAGTGAATAAACATGGTGGACAGCCCATGACTTTCTTGAGACGCATCGTAAAGGACACTGGCCTTGAAGATGTGGATGATCTAGCAAATGTTATGGGTGATAGGGAGTTGTGGCGGTGCAATTTTGTCGATAAGCCGGCACAGCATTCTTAAAAATGCAGCTGCAATGCAGCATGCCGATCCTAGTAAGTTATAATATAGAATATATCAATATAATATAGGCAAGGCACACTCAGTTGATTGCAGGTTCATTAAAAACCAATGAAAATTTCGCACAGAGATGTGTCCCTAAAAAAGACACTTTTCACGTTTGCGCTTTCACCCACCCAGAGGTGGGAGCCCGGTGGAGTAAAAATAAGGTCGAATAGTTATGGAGATCACCCTTGGAAGTTAACGTGGCGCCTTTTCTGGCTTACAGTAACAGCCAAGAGAGAACGGGTTTCACGTATTTTGTTTATATTTTATTTTATTATATGTCGTCGTTTATAAGTGATTCTGCAGTGCAGTATGTAAAATTCAATAAATATTTGTTCGTTTAATTTCTTCTAGGTGAGTATATGGTAGATGGAGGTTGTGAATACAATGGGACTCCTATATCTCAAATCAACTTCAATCAGATTGAAGATGCGATACGAGACATGAAACTCAAGGGAGTAGCTAACTGCGTCATTAGCGGTGTCTTCAGTTCGGTGGACAACAGTCAAGAGATCGCGGTTGGTGAATATTTGAAGTCGAAGTTTCCTGACATTAGTGTTACTTTATCACATCAAGTTAGCAGCACCGGGATACTGGAGAGAGAAAACGCATCATTACTCAATGAAACTCTTAAACCAATAAGTAAGAACATGCTTCGATCGTTTGAGGTAGGTATTGAAAATCTCGGGCTTGATTGTAACGTATTTTTTACTCAGAATGATGGAACCCTTCTAACTCCGGAAGATGCGCTTACTTATCCAGTGCGCTCTGTATCCTGTGGTCCAACTAACTCACTTAGAGGCGGGTATTTTCTCAGCGGCATCAAGGATGGCATAGTGGTTGACATCGGAGGCACCACCACCGATGTTGGGGCTCTGGTTGGTGGATTCCCCCGTCAAGCTGGTTCTGTCGTTTATATGGGGGGGATCCGTACGAATTTCTCCCTACCGGATACCAGCAGCGTTGGTTTGGGTGGGGGTTCCGTGGTTGGGGTCGACGTTGATGGGATCGTCACGGTTGGTCCACGGAGTGTTGGACATCGTCTGGAGGCGGATTCCCTGGTGTTCGGGGGAGACGTCTTCACCACTACTGACGTGGCCGTCGCTGAAGATCTACTAGATATCGGAAATAAGGATCTACTCGATAAAGAACTTTTGGATAAAGCGGTTATCGACAAGGTACATAATAAAATTCTAGAAATTGTTGAGGATGCTGTAGATCAGATGAAAACCAGCAAAGAACCTGTCAAGGTTCTGCTCGTAGGCGGTGGAAGTTGCCTCATTAAATCGTTAGAATTAAAATGCGCGAGTCAAGTTATTCGACCACCTTTCTATGACGTCGCCAATGCCGTTGGGGCTGCCCTTAGTCAGATTAGCGCGACCTTCGATAGAATCGTCATCATGGACAATAGGGAAAGAGCGTTGAGCGATGCAAAGGAGGAAGCTAAGGTTATGTTGGGGCGAGCCGGAGGCGACATGGATAACAACGAAATCACAGAAATCTCTGAGATTCAGTTGAGCTATGTTCAAGGAACAGTGAATACGGTGCGACTTAAAATTAAAATAGTTTCGGATCTCCTTCTGCAAGTGGATGATGTTGGTAGAGACGATATAGCTGGTGTGTGTTCTCGTGATCTATCTGCTATCGAACGTCTTTCAGGAAGTTTCAATCCGAAGTCTGTTGAGATATTGAAAAACGTGGAAGGCTCTGAGATTGTTGAGCAACACACAGAAGCAGTTGTCAATAAAGATGGTGAGTGGATAGTGAGTCTGTACGATGTCGAGTGTATGAGTGTTGGAGCCACTATCCTTGGATGCGGGGGTGGTGGCTCTCCCAGAGCAGGTCGGTTGAGGTTAATCAAGATGTTGAAAGATGGCAGAACCACAAAGATTATAGACCCAAGTAGTATACCACGTGATGGCAAAGTTGTTAATATTGCCTTTATGGGTGCCCCGACAATATTGATAGAGAAACTTTGCACAGGTAAAGAGACCGTTCAAGCTGTGACGTATTTAAGGAGAGTCTATTCTGAAATAGTAGATAAATTTACCGATATTGATGTTTTTATAAAGAATAACGGTAATTTATGTAAAGTGGATGATAAAGGAGTTGTCTACATAGAGGATTGGTCTCCGGTGGATGCTGGAGTTAATTGGAGTAATACGAGTGTTATTTGTGCGGAGGTCGGGGGCTTGAATAGTCTAGAACCGGTTGCCATAGGAGCGGCGTTAGGGATACCGGTAGTGGACGCGGATGGGATGGGTCGCGCCTTCCCCGAACTGCAGATGTTCGGTCCGTTTGTTTACGGTGAATCGTCCGCACCTGCGGTGCTCACCGATAATAAAGGTCGTTGCGCTGTTATTGTAAAATCACCCTCAGCCAAGGCGACAGAAGACCGCTTTAGGTTTATAGTCACCGAGATGGGTATATCTGGTGGTTTATCCATGGTGTCTTGCGATAAAGAAGGCGTTGGGCGTTACTTTGTGGCTAACAGTCTGAGTAGAATACGACATTTAGGTCACGCAGTGCTGACAGCCAAACGCGAAAATAAGTCTCCCGTTGGGAGAATTATTGAAATGGAAAATGGCAAGTTGTTGATATCAGGAAAGATCGTGGATTCTTTTCGCAGGATTCAAGGTGGATTTAATTTCGGTAGCATAACAGTGCAAGGGACGAGGGCATTTGCTGATAAATCCATTGTCGTTGAATTCCAAAACGAAAATTTAATAGCGAAATGCGGAGATGAGATATTGGCGAGCGTGCCGGATCTTATAGCGGTGTTAAACCTGGAGTTGGGAACTGGGATTCCTTGCGAGGAGTTGCGATACGGTCTCAGAGTGAGCGTCATATGTTTGCCCGCACCTCCGTTGCTCACTACCCCGGAGGCTCTGAGAGTCGTTGGGCCAAAAGCCTTTGGTTACGATGTTACATACAATCCTATAGGTGATTATATGGGAACTCGTCCTATTCCTACCTTTAACCTTGAGTAAAGATGTTAATCTCAATAGCAATACTCAATGATATTTAATTTGATCATGTTGTAATAATTTATGGTAAATAACTTATCATCCTGTTCTTTCTGTTATCAATATTTAAAATGAAATTAATAAATTAATCTTGGTATACAAATAGTTTACAATTTGAGTCCAGCTGTAATTTGAAATTTGTAAAATTAATATTATTTAAGGGGGTGGGGGTAATGATTTGAAAACTGTTTACAAGATATCTCTTACTTATCGAGAGTTTGTCCGTTTGGACTGTCGGTCTGTCCGTCAGTATGTCTCCAAAGCAATAGAAAGCATACTACAGTATCTGTCTAAAAATTCCCTGTGGGTTTTCGTGGCCGGTAACCTCATTTCTGATGTCAGTATTCGAATTGGCTTCGTCATTTATGTCTGTCTATCTGTCCGTCAAAATATAACCAACAGCCTGATAGACAATTTGGAAGTCATCAAATGTTAAAACTGACAATTGATAATGAATTCTGCGACTAGGAAAACCCTTATAGCTAAAGTGTTAAATAGATGGTGTGCCATTTTCTTATATTTGACGGTCAGATTGTCGGATAGTCAAATAGACCGATAGACAGACACATAGACTAAGACTAGTAACTAGATTTCGTTAAAAGTGAAAACAGGGGGCGTTCATAAAGTATGTCACGCAAATTTTTCCGATTTTTGACCCCCCCCCCTCCCCCCTCTGTCACAAAGTGTCACACAAGCTCGACCCCCCCCCCCCCCCCTCTGTCACATTAGACAATTTGTAATACCCCCCCCCCCCCCCCCCGCCCCGACAAAAAATATTTTATTGTAATAATACACAATGTTTGTTATGCCAAAATACAATATAAATTCAATCACTATATCTACATTTTCCCACGGGCAAGTCAAGTGTTCTTATTCTATATTAATAACAGGTATTACAGTGTTGGAGTCAATGGCTTCTATGTCCTACTCAATTTATCGATTATACTCAATGTTATTGAGTTTATTGTTTTCCTTAAAGTTACCCACTCTTCTACACATGTGTGAAAGTCAAAGCCAAGCTAACATTAAAGCATAGAACATCGCCGTGACCGTCACAAAAGTCGACACCCCCCTCCCCCCTCTGTCACAAAATGTCACGCAAGCTCTAACCCCCCCCCTCCCCCCCTAGTGCGTGACATACTTTATGAACGCCCCCACAGACCTCAGAAATAAAACTTTTCACAACAAACTACATAGCATGGTTTTGTGCTTTCTTGTTGCTAGATATGTATGCGTATTAGACATTTTACATAATTAAAGCAGAAAGTTTTTGCGAGTGAAGGTTCAAATTTTAAAAGCAATTATCTCAGAATGACATTTTTTCATTTTTAAATCACTACTCCTTAGCCATTTTTCAACCATTTTGAAATTTTTTTTTCAAATGAAAGCTACAGTAGTAGTGTGCGCAATAATAAAATTCGGAACAGTTTTTCTAGTTTTGCAATAATTGTTCATCTGTTATCATAACAATTTTTACGATGAAAACATTGCTTATTTGAAAATTTGAAATTTATTTTGAAAAATAGCGGCACTTTCCTTGAAAACTACGAAACAAATTTTTCACGTAATCAAACATGCCAATTCCAGAAAAGCTGGTTACAACTTTTGAAAATAAAGTATAACAAAGGAGTAGTAGAATATTTATCACCCGGGTGAAAAACATTAATCGCCGTTGTGAAAAACATTTATCACCAGACTGAAAAACATTTACAACCCGGGTGAAAAACTTTTTTTCACCCGGGTGAAAAACATTTATCACACGGCTGAAAAACATTCACCCACCGGGTGAAAAACATTTATCACCTGGGTGAAACAATTTATCACCCGCGTGAAAAACATTTATCACACGGGTGAAAAACATTTATCGCCGTTGTGAAAAACATTTATCACCAGGCTGAAAAACATTTACCATCCGAGTGAAAACACGGGTGAAAAACGCTATCACACGGGTGAAAAACATTTATCGCCGTTGTGAAAAACATTTATCACCCGGGTGAAAAACGTTTATCACCCGGTTGAAAAACATTCACCACCCGGGTGAAAAACAGTTATCACACGGGTGAAAAACATTTATTGGCCTGGTGAAAAACATTTATCGCCCGGCTGAAAAATATTTACCATCCGGGTGAAAAACATTTATCACCCGGGTGAAAATCATTTATCACCCGGGTGAAAAACATTTAACACCCGTGTGAAAAACATTTATCACCCAGGTGAAAAACATTTATCACCCGGGTTAAAAATATTTATCACCCGGGTGAAAAACATTTATCACAAAACATTTATTTAGTAACAGGTAACATTTGTAACAGGATAAAATTTTCATAACAGTAAAAGAGGGAAAATTGAATTAAACTATAATACTGGTAGTCAAGTAGGAATACTTTGCCTATGGTACAGTAATAGGCCTTTCTGTAGTATTAACTTCGTTTTAATTTCACTATAACTACAGTAGTACTGTATTTATTTATTATTTTACTATACTGGTCTGCTGGTACAGTAGTACTGACAACTGACTACTTATGTACTGTAGGCCCTATTCAAATCTGTGAATCTGTCAATTTGTTAACTAAATGAAGAGACGAAAACCCACGGGCAGCAGTGCGATATCTCATCGCGGTAAAATGTAATGATGGAAAGTCTGCTAAGTAAAGACTTTAGAGTCATTGTTACTGATATCATGTGAAAAGGATATTGTTGAAACTATTGAATTGAGTACAGTAAATTAAGAACTGGATATATAATTCAAATAATTATAACGATAATATTAGTTTAAATGAAAGTTTTTTGTGAACTTTTATCAATTACTGTAGCCTACTACTTCGTTTTAAATATCAATACTTAGTAGGAACAATTTAATAAAAATTCACAAACTATTAAAATTACCACCGCATAAAAGTCTCGACCTACAGTATCATATGTTTTATATACCGTTGAATTCTGTCACATCGGTTATAGGGGATGTAATCTCTTTATTTACCGCTTGTCTGTGAACATTTATTAATAGAACGAGCCCAGCGAGCGAGTCAATAATATAAATAAATATAAAGTAAACAGTGGGTCAATAAAATATTTTATTAAAATATTTTACAGTAAATACCGGTATAACAGTTTGGTTTATTCTCATCAAGTTTTGACGAGTTAATTAGCCTTCAAACATTTACCGAGAGACACAGCCGTTATGTTGCTTAAATACTTAGAATCCTTAATTCCTCGCACGCCACACACATTACTAAGTTACTCTGAGGCTCGGCCGCACCCACACAAGATCGATATGATATTTCATAAAAGTTATGAAATAACTATTTACATACTTGTGTGTAAAGTAGCACTTTACAGTGTGATGATCCGAGTGGCTTTGTTACACGAACGAACGTTTAGTGAGTGAGTGAAAATAAAGCCACGAGGATCAGAACACTGTAATAACTATTTACATACTTGTGTGTAAAGTAGCACTTTACAGTGTGATGATCCGAGTGCAGTGGCTTTGTTATACGAACGAACGTAGTGAGTGAGTGAAAATAAAGACACGAGGACCAGAACACTGTAAAGTACTTTGCAACAAGTATGTATGTAGTTTTATTCCAAAAGTTTAACATTACGAAGTGATTGTACATATACATTATAAGTGATTGAAACTGCACAAATTATATTAGTTGCTGTATAAATAAATGTAAAAATTACATAAATTATGTTATAAATAAGTTAGCTTATATTTATGGTGGCGTTTGGAGACATGTTATAATAATATAGCTAGGCACTACTGGTTATTAATAGCTATACCACGCCTACCGGTAGGTAATGCAGTAGGCCTATCTGGCTGTCAGGCAAATTTCCACCGATTGTTTACGTGGTATCCAATGACGGCGTTAAGTAATGTCCCCTTAGTGGCCATTACTTAAACGCCGTCATGGGTTACCACGTAAACAATAACACCAAATACAATACTAAATGTACAGGCCAATTCAATACTGTAATGTCCTCCAAAGTTGTAAAGTGCTAAATAACAACTCGCTGTTAATACTATCGGCGTTGAGTAATGTTACAATTTTGGAATAAAATACATTTAATTATACAGTTATATCTATTTTATAATCGAAAAAAAATGAGTAATGAGACGCTTTGCAAAAAAATTAGCAACTCTTTTAACGCAAAACGTCAATGTATCAATAAATGCAGTATGATTGCGCGAGTCGAAATGAATTGCATTGGATGATGGCCCGTAATGGATCCGTATAAATTAATTGTACTGTACAGTCTTAAAGTTGTAGGCCTTCACAAAATCGATGCGTAGGCCTAAATTCTGGAATTGAGAATTTAGGGTCCGAATTCTCGGACCGAGAGTTATCGGTCAAAGAATGTGCATACAGTAACTGTAGAATAGAGAAAGTCAAACAGTATCAAAGATAAAGTTCGGGGTGTCGGCCTACCACGGCGCCTTATAACGAACGTATGTGAGATAAACCGCAGAGTGCAACTTATCACTAGCAGACACAAGTCCCTAAAAGGTGCCACCCTGCTCCATAGCGCGTGAAATTCAAATGCTTGAAAGACATGTAATTTGTACTAGAAAGGGTGGCAGATCAGATCTGCCACCTATATTTTGGCGGTAAATTCAAATCAGTTTTAACATTGAATACCCTACATGAAGAGAGCAAGACTAAATGTAATTCATTGAATCAGAATAAATTATTTCTTATCGGTTTAACTCACTCATCCGTTATTGTTGTTGTTTTATCTATTCTGGGGCTTCGAGCAGCATGTAAACAACTAAGCTGACTGGTTAACTAGTCTAGGGCTTCGAGCAGCACGTGAACAACTAACCTGACTGGTTAACTAGTCTGGAACTTCGAGCAGCACGTGAACAATTAAGCTGACTGGTTAAATAGCCTGGGACTTCGAGCAGCTCGTGAACAACTAAACTGGCTGGTTTCCTAGTCTCGGACTTCGAGCAGCACGTGAACAACTAAACTGGCTGGTTTCCCAGTCTGGGACTTCGAGCAGCTCGTGAACAACTAAACTGGCTGGTTTCCTAGTCTGGGACTTCGAGCAGTACGTGAACAATTAAGCTGACTGGTTAACTAGTCTAGGACTTCGAGCAGCACGTGAACAACTAAACTGAACTGTTATTACAGTAGAAGTACTGTAAGTACTACTACAGTAAGAAGTTTACTGTATGAAGTCTACTGCTCTAGCTCCTTGACCTTTTAGTACGTACCCACGTACATTATGTAGCACACTGTGTACAGTTTGTAATGGAAATATTATAATTCTGTAATTTGAATCAAACGCCAAAAATATATCAATTCACTGCGTCTTTCTATCATCTATCCACTTGAAATCCACTATTAACATACTTGGTATAAGTGTATTAATTGTTAGGATTATAATGTTCTATACTTTACTGGGATAGAAGTTAAGCCAAATCACCCGACCCGCCCCCCTCCTCAATTTTAAATTTTGCTCGAAGTCCCAGACTTGTTAACCAGTTAGCTTAGTTGTTCACGTGCTGCTCGAAGTCCCAGACTAGTTAACCAGTCAGCTTAATTGTTCACGTGCTGCTCGAAGCCCCAGAATAGATAAAACAACAACAACAACGGATGAGTGAGTTAAACCGATAAGAAATAATTTATTCTGATTCAATGAATTATATATATATATATGTTTATTGACAATATCTTCCAAATTAAATCAATTAAATAAATTTACAATAATAACTTGTAAATATACCATTGCGACAAAGATACAGTCCAACTTAATACAAATTTACATGAATTCTAGTTATCTAATACTTCTAAACATTCTGTAATTGCACTTACTATTATATTATTTGAAAACTGAACCATAAATTCGGACATACAAATGCAGCCTACAATACTATACTTGTTTCTTATAAAGGCGGTTTTTGGGCACATTAAAATTGCATGATGTTCATTTTGTACTGAACTGCCATCACATATACAAACACGGTCACTACTGGGTATGCGGGCCCATTATTACATTAGGCCGTATTACATTAGTCTTACTCTATTCATATATTCAATGTTAAAACAGATTTGAATTTACCGCCAAAATATAGGTGGCAGATCTGATCTGCCACCCTTTCTGCCTTTGGCCTTTGCAGTATAAATTACATGTCTTTCAATCATTTGAATTTCCCGCGTTATGGAGCAGGGTGGCACCTTTTAGGGACTTGTCTAGCAGACTAGAGACTCATCCGCTCAGGAGGGTAGACTAGACTGCCGTGCTTAATATAAATGTGGTGGATGAGTATTTGCTGACACCACACCACAAAACACCTTCCAGAAGAACAACCGCACCCGCACGTCCACTCCATGATCATCAAAAGACAAGGTTAGAGTTCAGCAGTAGGTCGTCGTGGTGAGAATGGCTACTAAACATCATGATGGTTTAGATATTTATTTATTTATTTATTTATTTATCATTTACACCAGGCAACATGATATTTATATTACAAACAACAATCAGCCCATATCTATTTGTAACTATTCTACATCGATCTATCTACCTACAGCACATATGATATTATAATTTATACTAATTATAAATATGTAGTTATAAAGTGAAAATTACTAACGGAGGATAATGGGATATAAACTATGAAACCAAATTTCTTGAATCGCACATATCATTAATTCGTGAACCATGAAAATATGTATAGCAACTAATTGAATTGATGATTACATTATTAGACATAGAAATTCTACTATGTAAACTGGAAATTGATTTATATCGAATGTGAATGAAACATGGTAAATTTTTACAACCGAAGAAATTCGACAAACTAGCACCAAACGGGATCGAGAAAAGCTTACGTGCTGCGTTATTGTACGCTACTCTAAGTCGGTTGTAAACAATTGATGAGTAATTACTACGTGACCAGAGAGCATTGCAGTACAGCGGAGTTATAAATGCACGAAACAGTTTCACTTTCACTAAATTAGAGCAGCGTATAAATTTACGAATTAACATGTTAGCGCGAGCGTAAACACCTCGAGTTAATTTCTTAATATCATAATCGTCATCTCGTGTATCATGAATAACATGGCCTAAGTATGTATACATGCTCGTTCTAGAAAGTACACGATCAAAAAGAAAAACCTGCGCCATTTGGCTTACTTTTCGTGATTTCGGGCAAAATATCACAACTTTACTTTTCTTTAAGTTGAAAGAAATCGAGTGCGAAATAGCATATTCCTCGCAGGTGTTAATCAGTTTCTGTACACCTACCAATGAATTTGATATCAAACTGATATCGTCTGCGTACATTGAATGGTTTATCCTACGCCCGTTAATCATACAACCAACATTAGCACAAGATAAATTACAAGATAGGTTGTCCATGTACACATTGAAAAAATATCCAGACAACACTCCACCTTGCTTGACGCCATTGGACACTGTAAATGATTTGGAGTATGTGGAACTCCATCTCACTTTCAACGTCTGATTGCGGTACCAAAATGCGAGGAGGCGAACAAGATAAATGGGAACGTTCCGAGAAATTAATTTCTGGAATAATTTATCGTGGTCGATTCGATCAAAAGCTTTTGAGGCATCCAAGAAACAAACATAAACTGGCGTCTCGTTGTCTAGGTAATAATCTATTACTTCTTTTAATGTATATACACATAATTCTGTACCGCTATTCGGTTTGAAAGCATACTGATAATCACTGCATATTAAATGGGTTTGTATCCGAGATAAAATAATATATTCTAAAAGCTTACTGAAGGCCGTTGCTATGGCAACTGGTCGATAGTTCGCTTTGTCGCTTATATCACAATTCTTATCTTTAATAATCGGTACTATATGATACTATCGATAATTGCACTTGTTAGAAAACCGTGTTTAAGCACAAAAATTGCTTAAAAACGTGCTTAAAAATAATGCTATGAGTTAAGTCGTTCACAATTGCTGTTTATAAAGTGTTCAGCTGACAAATTGTCAGAACCTACTGACGAGCACAACTAACTTCGGAAGCACTAATTGTCATATTTTCTTCCGAGTGAAGAAATTATTCCGAAGTTTACATGTTAGAAGTTTAAACGTTCTACTGTCTTTACAGTACTGTATGGTTAGATGTTAGATGAATGAGATCATAGCCAAGGCCTTCTTCATATGATGGCCGACGAGATGGCCGTGCTGCATTAAGAGTGATTTCACTGATTTTAGAGAGATTATTTTAACCACGAGGTCTTAAGGAGCACCCTTAAAGAAAGAATTGTACGCCATGCTAACTTATTCCTACTGTATTAGTCACCTATTGCTATTTAATACTGTACATATCGACATATTACACTCAATACTTTAAGTATCATTAATATTTTATAATCGTACTAACTAAATTAAATGGCATTTAGAACCACCCCCCCCCCCCCCCCCCCCCCCGGGCAGCAGCAATCACTAGCTTAGCTACCAGCGGTGCTGCTTTCCCCTATACAGTATTAATATCTGGATTTCATTATTGGGAAAATATACCGAAACAGTTGAAACTGTGTGGTGCAACTTTCATCCACTTTATGACATAATGACATAACATATACATACACCTGGAAACTGGACTGCCGTGGCGGGACCCAGATGAACTGCACCCTACACACATTATTGAATCTCAACAATTTTCAAATTTGATTCTCATTTAGTACCTATCCTTCTAACATGGGATGACTGACACCATGATGTGCTTTACAAATATTCATATGTGATATTTATTTGTTATTTTTATTTCAGTACCTGAGTGGTTGTCAATGAGAAAGATACCAAATTTAAAGTAAGATACAGTAGAACATTATGTACCATAGTCATCAATGTGTTCTATCTTTTAATTGAAAGTTGAAACTCATGTGTCACCTACGTGTATCTGAAGTGGCATCTTCCCCAAAAGGTTGATTTTATATTAAATAAATTTTTGAACCCTCAACATATTTATTTACATGTGTTAACTGATCTTTTAGTTAGGCGACGACTGTTATCTTAATATAGTAACGGGATGATGGCATGGAATAGTTAGGGAACAACGTATTTGCAATATGTGTAGTGCTGATTTAATTGACGATGAGATGAATATCTAACTTTGAAGTTGTTTGTTAGTTTGTAGCTGCTTATAATAACCTGAGATGCAGGTACTTACCAATTGAGGTGTCGTTTCAGCGTGTTGCCGTTATCCCTACACCAGGGGGGAAAAACGCCGATGCTGGAGACGTGACTTAACAGACCACCGAGCCCCGGCCAGTCACCGGATATTGATTGAGGGGAGGGAATGTTTTCTGAGATGCAAGTTTGCGGTTGATAAAAAGCTGCATTAGTTGGATATACTCTTTAATGTAACTTCCTATAGTTGAAACCCGTTCAACATCATTGAAACTTGATTAAGAATAATTTTGGGCTTCCCCAAATCAATATACACCAAATATTCACAATAATTATACACGATAATATAAATCCCTACGGTATATTATTTAATTACCCACTGTTCGCTCAGATTTTAGCCTACCTAATGTTCCCCAGATTTTCCCTCGGTCCTAGTATTAGTGCCGTAGTGTCGGTGTCGGTCGACCCTGTCGCGTGTCCGTTCCACCCCTCACGAACCCCGAAGGGAACGATCATCGAGAACCAGCACGGCTTGGCTAAGGGTTGGTCCAGTCGGTAGACTCTGTCGCGTATCCGTACCACCCCTCTCGAACCCCGAAGGGATCGGTCATCGAGAACCAGTACGGCTTGGCTAGGAGTCTGTCGTGTCGGTGGACCCGTTCGCGTGTCCGTTCCACCCCTCACGAACCCCGAAGGGTTCGATCATCGAGAACCAGAACGGCTTGGCTAGGGGTCCGTCGGTTCATCGCAGAAACCCAACCACCTAGGCTTTCCGAGTCCCTTTCAGGCTCGTAGTCGCTTCGGCAGCCGAGAAACTGCTCCGAACAGTCGGTAGGCCAGTAGAGTCTAGTCCTTTGTCTTTCGACCCCATCGCATGTCCATTCCACCCCTCATGAACCCCGAAGGGAACGATCATCGAGAACCAGTACGGCTTGGCTAAGGGGTCTGTCGTCGGTTCCCGTCGCAGATCCCGGTACAAGCAGTCAGCGTTCCGAGTTCTTTTCAGTCTCGTAATAGCTGCCGTTGACCAGAGACCGCTAAGGGCAGTCCTCGTCGAACCCGTCCTGTGGCCAGCCCTTTCGCATGTCCGTCCCACCCCTCGCGAACCCCGAAGGGATCGGTCATCGAGAACCAGTACGGCTTAGCTCAGGGGGCAGTCGTTAGTTGGCCACCCGTTCGCGTGTCCGCTCCACCCCTCACGAACCCCGAAGGGTTCGATCATCGAGAACCAGAACGGCTTGGCTACTAAGGGGCCGTCGTTTCCCGTCGCAAATCCCTGACACAAGCAGTCAGCGGTCCGAGTTCTTTTCAGTCTCGTAATGGCTGCTGTTGGCCAGGGACCGCTAAGGGCAGTCCTTGTCCT
Source organism: Nemertoderma westbladi (assembly GCA_032718475.1). Lineage (NCBI taxonomy): Eukaryota > Metazoa > Xenacoelomorpha > Nemertodermatida > Nemertodermatidae > Nemertoderma > Nemertoderma westbladi. Next base: position 100,009 of record JAUCBJ010000533.1, on the reverse strand, counting down.
TTAGGCCTGGCACATTACCAAATCCACCCCTACAGGCAGCAGGAAGTTGGCCAGGGCCTAATAGTACTCAGGCTAACCTGAATACTGCTTGCATTTTCCATCCCCCCCTGGCCCTTATAACTATGAAATTATTCCCGTACCCTGTAAGTTGCCCCAAAGTTCGCCCATAAATCGCCCCCAGTTTATTGAATGTGCCCAAAACCCATGGTCCCGCACCCAGTAGTAATATCGGAATAATCAATTTTAAATAAATACAAAAATATTCAACTCGCGTTATGGAAAGTTGAAATACCGCGAACAGTCCCCCCCAATGACCTTCGTGAAGTCTGTCGGTCGATTGAGTTTGCGTAGGTCATTCCCAATATAAAAAACCCAAATTTAATATTGCATAGTTTTTAATTAATTTGGCCTAGAGTTTGTATAAAAATAAATGTTCGATAAATGTTCCTGGAATATCCCGATCCACTATTTCTTTCTCTGATACGCCTTTCGTCTCTTCGCCCGTCGACTCTCATCGATCGCTATGGCTGGTAGAGGAGCGTCAACATCCATTGTGAGTAACGCTTCGGCTTGTCTCCTGGCGGCTCTTCCTTTCGAAGGCATAGGGATCATGTCGGTTCGTCTTTCCAACTCAGACTTGCGTGCCTCTAGGAACCATTCTCCGTCACCGAACTCCTCTTTATACGAGTATAATCGTCTAATGACTTCAAATGGCCCGAATAATCCGGCGCTCAGTAGCAGATCCACGTAATGGAAAGGTAGTGTGGCCGACGTGTGGAGGTGTTCCGGGAAGGAGAAATACCCGCACGCCATCTCCTGCGCAATATTCCGAGCGTTTCTCCGAACCTTGGTCTTTAAGTGGCTGTTTGCGTATGTTTCAAACATGACCATATTTCCCATAGCGGTAACGTCTTTGGTTGGACATTTGATATAGCAGCGGGGGCTAGAGGAATGTCCACGGAAACCGCACGTGGTGCAGAGGTTATAAAGGATCGGACAGACGGAAACGTCGTGGCCCGATGTCGCGCAGTATGGGCAATAGAGTATCCCGAGGAGCTGTAGGCATGAATCGGTAACCCGATTCCTTCTGCCGCGTGGGCACTGCTCCGAACCACAGTCGCCGCATACCTCCAACTGCATCTCTCGACCAGGAAATATCGGAATCGGGACGCCGACGTGATACTCGAGTCGTCGGTCGCTCTTCGGAATATTCGCGGTGGTCGGTAGCCCGCGGAATGCTAGGCTTTTGCGTAGTAGGTTCTCGCTCCGATAACCTTCTTTGTATCCCGCTGGTCTCAACTCGGATGACCGTTTCTGGCGGTGGATCCATTCAGTTTGCTCGGCGTACCAACGGGTTAGTCGCATAGGGTCCTGAGGAACGGCGGGTGTAGTAGCCACCGCTGGTCGGCGAAGAGGTGCCGGGGTTTTAGACGGAGGGATACCGAGGAGATCGTCGGGGGTCGGCGCATCACTGGGGCCCTCCTCGATCAGTATCGCTGCGCGGGTCCGTTGGTGGCTGGTACTCGGAATCTCCGACGACCAATCTTCGCCACCCGGGAAAGGATACGGGGATAACCGTTGGCATATGTCGCCGAAGTCGCTCAATGCAGCTGTAGTAGCTACCTCCCTCGCGGGGCTACCGGAGCCGCGTGGGGTGTAAACGCCTGCTCTCTTCATCGATTCGGCCGAGGCAACCCGTTTGGCGGCCGGTCCATACGCGGCCTCCGGCTCGAGTTGTCGCTTCGGGGTGGAGAGTAGAACACCCTCGTTTAGCCATATCTCTTCCCCTTCCGAAGAGATCAGAGGCTCCTCCGCACCGAGAAGTTCGGTAATCGTAGGGATGTCGTAGGGTCCGCTCTCGTCCCAGGAATCGATAACGGCGAGCGTTTTAGTCTCTCCCGGTGCGATGTTCTCGACCGCTTTGAACGCGTGGTGTATGACCTCGTTCCAGTCGTAGTCGACGAAGGAAAGGGGGACCGCCGTAATAAGGTTATCGAGAGTTTTACAGATAAACTTAGCGACGGTGTAGCACTCCATAACGACGTAAACGTAGTTCCGTCGATCGGGATTCTCCCACCTTTGGTGTATCGTCCACTTCCGATCAACGTCCTTCCATCGACCCTCTCGCTCGCTCTTTATTTCTAATCCCGGGTATCCACCGTATATTTTATTATAGTCCCGGAATTTCTGGGGTTTGAAGTCGATACCGCCGTTGAGCACAGCGAGGTAGCCGATCCCTGATTTCGTCGGTCTCACCTCTTCGAATCCTCGCATGAACTCGGCGAATCGTAACCAGGCTAGTAGCGTTTGAGTGTCGATGCAATGGCTAAGGGCGTTGAGGTCGTCTCGTCGGTTTCTTCCTGCAGGAGCGTTCGCGTAGTCGTTCCGGACGTCCGCCTTGATATCTGACCCGATTTTAATGACGTCGAAGTCGAAGAGGATCTTTTGGATTTCCGGAGGCAGCAACCAGATCGCTCCGGCTGCCTGCACTTCCTGTCTGGGTGTCGGGAATATTCGGCACACCAGTACCAAACCGTCCAGGGTTCCGAGGACGACGACTAAGGATCGACCGTATTCTTTCGCCCCGTACTTTTCCTGGTAGTCGTCTCGGTTCTGGATAATCGATACGCGTTCCTCTCGAAGCGTCGCCATACACTCTGACAGGTTTCCCCAGTGGGCGAGGTACGTACTCTTGTCGTCGACGAAACTTTGACATCTCGCCAATGTAATCGCTTTCGAGGTGGGCGTCGCGTTTCCTTCGTTGTCGTAGATCAAACATCGGGATCTGTAAACGCTCTGCCGGAACGTTTCCCAAAACGACGAATCGTCCCCTCCGGTTGCCTTTGCGTTCCGAGTTCTTTTCAGTCTCGTACTAGCATCGGCTAACCGGAGGGCTCGTAGATTCTTAGAATCCGGTCCCTCTCGCCCGGTGAATTTAATGACTCGCACGTTCTCATTTAGCAGGGTGCTCCAATTTGTATCAAAGTCAGGGGATCCGGGTTGCGAATATTCCAGTAGATCTATCGTGTTACGTAATTCGCCGATAATTTGGCGATTTGGGTCCATATTTACGATTATATCCGTTACAAATTAGATCAGTTAATTATAAGTCCAGAAAGTCTGAAACTATAGCGATAGCAGAATAATTCAGTTTTTTATTTAATTCAGTTTATTAATAACATTGCTATATAGGCATCTATCATCTTATTGCTAATACATTCAGCATTTACAGTTACTATAGCTATACATTAATATCCAACCAGTTTTTTATGACTTTTTTGTCCTTTTCTTTTTTCTAATTCTTTTCTTTAGACTTTTTTATACCTTTTTTTTTTCTTTTTTCATTTCATTATTATTTCATCTCATTTCATTTATTTCCACATATATTTCATCATTTAGTTCCACCATTTATTTCACATTTATTTATTTCCACATCATCATTGGGTTTATAGCCCCCCGGCTATCATCATTGGTTATAAGCGCAGCACCAGGGTGCGCATCATTTCATTTTCATCAGCATACGCGTCATCATTCAGGTTTATAGTAGAGTTGTCTGATCCAACTATATTGAATCATTTTCTTTGGTTAATCTTTGTCGTGGAAGGGGTGTTACGCGGCAATCTGGGATCTACAGCTGGACTCGTTACACCGCCTACGCCTCAAACTGCGCACGTAATGGACAATGAAGACGCTGGGAGTGAAGTCACGTGGATGCACCAGGGACCCACCAGAATAACACTCCCAACAACATACAGCTCAGTCTACGAAGTCATGTGGGATGGGGTTACGCAACATTCTGGGATCTACAGCTGGACTCGTTACACCGCCTACGCCCCAAAATCCACGCAACGGTCCCACCAGAATAACGCGACTGAGAACATAAAACCCTCTATCGTCGAAGTCATGTGGATGCACCATGGACCCACCAGAATAACGGGATAGAGGGGGTGTTGCGCGGCAATCCAGGATCTACAGCTGGACTCGTTACACCGCCTACGCCCCGAACTGCGCACGCAACGGACAACATAACATACTGCAATGAATACAATGAATTCCACTTCAAATCTTTTCCATTTCCAATAATCCAATATCGTAGGTCCTGATGACCAAAATCAGGGTAAACAAAACATAAACGACCCTGCGTCAGCCGAAACATCTGCAGGGTGACGCTGGACTCCACATAACACACGGGGAAACACAAATACCATTGCGTGGTTACAGTTGGTTTAAGGGGGGTCCATAACTCATTGTCAGTAAATCACAGTTTAAAAAGAGTTTGTCAACATGATGAGAAGGGTTTAAACGCATTTGTCATTGTCACCGATGTCCGCAGCAGGATCTTGAGTAGGGAACTTATCACCTCTCGTAGAATCACCACTGTCATTGCCTTCAAGAAGGCACAGCTTCTGGATAGGGCGTTGGTAGTGGCCCGATTTCGTTCGTATCGTCACAGTCCTCGCAAGTCCGTCTTTGCTTGGGTGTATGGTCACGACCCGCGCCACAGGCCAGTGAACGCGGTCTTTGAGATCTTCTCTAACTAGTACCATGTCGCCAACTGCGACGTTCCTGTAGGTGTTGTTCCATTTCCTCCTGGTCCGGAGGGTTATGAGATACTCCTGGGCCCAAATTCTCCACCAATGCGCTGCCAACGCTTGGGCCTTTTTCCAGTTCGTATGTTTCGCGATCTCATTGGGATCCGGGAACATGGTTTCTGGGAGGACGTGGGTTTTGGGTCTCCCCAGTAAGTGGTTAGGAGTGAGGGGCTCCAGGTCTGTGGGGTCGTCGCGGATAGGAACAATGGGTCGGTTGTTCAGGGTAGCCGTGATCTCGCAGAATGTTGTGCGGAGGGTGTCATGGGTTACCCGGGTATCGCCTAGAGCGACGCGCATGGATCGTTTCACTAGGTCGATCAGTTTCTCCCTTACCCCGCTCGTATGGGGTGCTAAGGGGGTCTGGAAGTGCCACTGTATCTGGTGTTCCTTCCAGACTTGGGATGCGGTGTTATCGGTAAACCATCCCTCGATCGCCTCTCTAAGTTCTCTTTCTCCTCCCACAAAGTTTGTACCATTATCGGAATACATGTGGCGGCATGTCCCGTTGTTCGCCACGAACCGACGCAGAGCGTTGATGAATGCGTGTTGTGTCAGATTTACCACGATATCTAGGTAAATTGCCCGAGACCTTAGGCAGGTGAAGATGGCTCCCCAGCATTTGATGTTGGATCGTCATTCAATAACCGTGAACGGTCCGAAACAGTCCACTCCGGTGACGTAGAATGGTGGGGAATCCGCTTGTAGACGGGTGGCTGGTAAGTCGGCCATCTTTTGGGTGATTGGTGGCGCTAGGTAACGTCTGCAGGTGAAGCAACGTTTCAACACTTTCAGGATCAGTGGCTGGATGTGGGTGATCCAATATCTTTGTCTTATATTAGCTATAATCCAATTCTGTCCTGCGTGGTGGTTGTCCTCGTGACATTGTAGAATTAATAGCTTAGCTAGTGTCGACGTTCCGGGCAGAAGCGCCGGGTATTTAACCTCATATTCGACCGGGGCGTTTGCCATCCGGGTATTCAGTCGGATCAGTCCGTCCTCTCCCATCATTGGTCTCAGTTGATAGACTGGGCTGTCCGGTTTCAACGTTTTGCCCGCACTAAGTTGTTCCCATTCATCGGGGAAACTTTCTTTCTGGACATATCTAACAATACACTTCTCCGCGATAATAAGTTCTTGTATATTCCGTTGAACTATCGGTTTGTTGTTTTTCCACCGTAGGAAGTTGCGAAGGGTTATAACGTGGTGGACGAGCCGTCTCATGGATGAAGTTCGCTCGATCAACCGATGTAAAGGCGCCGCTAGTTGAGTGATCGTCGCGACGTTATAGTGCCTGCCCGAGTCCTTTGCAGGCTCAGTCAGACAACTATAAATTTCCACCGCGTTTCTTCGATGGACTTTACGGATCTCTTTATCGTCCTCGGAGTATTTTCCGCTATCGAGCTCGGGGTCGAATCGGGTACTCCATGTTAATTGTGGCTGCTGTAGGAATTCCGGGCCTGTAAGCCAGAGTTTACTTTTACCGAGTTGTTTTGGGGTGGCGCCTCGGCTTGATAAGTCCGCTGGGTTTTCCTTCCCGTTCACGTGATGCCACTGTTCTCGGCCGGTACACTGTTTAATCTCCGTGGCTCGGTTTGCAACAAACGTGGTGTGATGCCGTGATGGAGAGTGGAGGTAATAGAGAACTATACTCGAATCTACCCAGAAGTGTTGAGATTCTATGGGGATCCGTAGGTTCCGCATGACCATGCGATTCTGTCTTACTGCCCAAACTGCAGCTTGTAGCTCGAGTCTCGGAATTGTTGCTACGAATTCCCCGGATACTGTCTTTGCTTTGGAGAATAAGAAGCTTGTATCGCCGTTTCCATCGTTACTTAGTCTCCGTAAGAAGGTGACTACGCCGATTCCGGTATTCGAAGCCTCCGAAAAGGTGTGGAGCTGGAAGATATCGGTGGGTAATTTATCGAGGAAGAACGGTCTAGGTATCCGCATAAGATGTAGGTGTTCGAGCTGCTCCGTCCATTTTCTCCATTTGACGCTGAGGTGTGGGGGGAGCTCTTCGTCCTATCCCAGTCCTTCTATCCACATTTCCTTAATCAGGTTCATTCCGGCCAAGGTTACTGGAGATATGAAATTTAGTGGGTCGAAGATGGCGCTTTTTATCGACAAACATCCCCTTTTTGTCATAGGCTTGGGTAGGGGTTTATATTTGAAGATGAATTCGTCTGATTCTATGTCCCATTCAATCCCGAGTACACGATGTTCCACATCCTCTGAATACATTTTGTTATTTTCCAGCCGGATGTCCTCCGGAAACTTTTCCATAAATGTTTTGTCGTGGGATCTGAACTTCACGAGCGGAAACCCTCCTTTCTTTAGACATTCTACCATCCCCATTGCTAGCCGATACACCTCATCCACATTATCCGCGCCGGCGCATCCGTCGTCCACGTAGAAGCATCGTCGAATGGTTTTTATGACGGTTGGAGGGAACTCGTTTTCGCACATAGTTGCCGTCCTCTTTAGCATGTCACTGCATGCTACCAGCGAGTCCTTAGCGCCGAAGATCCTGACGACCATACGCATTACGTCTACGTCCTTTATCGTGAGTTGGTTAATCTCCTGTTGAGTAAGCGTTTTATCCGTCCATAGGATACGTAGACAGTCTGAGTCTCTTGGTAACGTACGAACTTGATGAAACATGGCCTTGATGTCACAGGTGAATGCTACCTGGTTTTCCCTGAACCTGATCAATACGCCGATGAGTGTGCTATATATGTTGTGTCCCGTGTAAAGTTGACTGTTTAGGGATTCGCCCTGGTACATAGCGGCAGCATCATTTACCACTCTGATTTTCCCACCTTTGCGGGCTTCTACTACATAGTGGGTTGGGAGATAATATGTTCTTTTACCACCTTGCAGTTCGTTCCGTGGTACCATTTCTGCTAATCCATCATCGAGATATCCTTGGATTACGGTATTATATTTCTCCTTTATCTCGGGTTGGTCATTCAGCCGGCGTAGAATCCCTTTAAGTCGCCTAAGTGCCATGCTGGCGTTGTTTGCCATTGGTTTGTTTGGGTCCTTCCATAACATAGGTGAACACCAGTGTCCGTCTTTAAACATGGCCTGGTCGAGAACGTCCATACAATATTGGTCCTCTTCGGATGGGTTTTCGTCCTTTTCTGCGAACTCCTGGGTCTCCAAATTAAAATATTTCGTCATCTCTCGTTGGGTTTTCTCGGTTTCCAGAAACAAATCTTCGTCAAAATCCGAAGCTGAGCAATAACCCACGGAGGTTGCATTCTCTTTAATCTGGCATTTGGGAAGGTAGGTATAGGTGTCCGTAGTTTCCTCCTTAATGCCACAGAGTGTCCATCCCATTATTGTTCGTTCAGCATAAAATCCGTCATCCTGGTTTGTAGATCGGGCGATATCTCCGGTGGGGATGTGTAGTTCCGGTGTATCAAGTCCGATCAGTAGGGTGATACGGTTTATGTCCAACTGCGGACACCTCAGGTCTACATCGTCCCGGTCCAATTGTATGAGGGGGGCGTACTCGGCTGATTGTCGGAACCGCACCCGGAGGTCTGTGTGTACCAAGGCGTTCTTTATGGTTAACTTAACCATTTCGTAGCCCTTCATCACTCCTTCCATCTGGAGTTGCACCTCCCCGGACTCTACCTCTCTGTTATCGGTGATGGTTTGTATGGGCCGTTTACAAGGCTCATATTCTAGGCCGAGTTGCTCGAGGAAATCCCGGTCGATGATGGTTCCGTCGGACCCGTTATCGAGGAACGCGAGTGTCGTCAAAGATTTGCCGACTCCTTGGATCCTTACTGGGATTACCTTTGCGAAAACCATGTAGCGGCAATTTATAAGATTAATCGTGGCCGAAATATTTGTTACTTGTGGTGTATCGGTGGAGATTTTAAACGGGTTGGTTTCTCTCCGTTGGGTTGTCCGGGTTCCTTTGAAGACGTGGTTTGTTTCTCCTCTTCGCCTGGCTTCGATCCGAAAGGGGAGGGTAGTAAAATCGAAGTTCGCGGGGATGTGGAGGAGCGTGTGATGGCGTTGGTCGTTACAGACACCACAGCATGATCTTTGGTCGCACTCCCGAACATAGTGACCTGTTCCAAGACACCGGAAGCATCCTCGGTGTTTCATTATCGCCTCGAAGCGTGGGACGAGTTCGGCGAACTGAAACTTTCTGCAGAATTCCACTTTATGTTTCTCCCCACAGAAGAGACAGAGCAGGGAATTTGTGATGCCTTCTCTTTCGGGTGCCCAACTCGCGAGGTAACATGCCCATTCCTCGGCGGATGTCGGTTCCTCGTAGTCTTCGTCGTCGGAATCTTCGGCCATGGTGATGGCCATCGTACTCACCGGTGGGGGGCGGAATCTCGGTTTCGGAGGGGTTATCTTACTCCTGGAGTTGCTCTCTATTCCGTCCAACTTTGCGAGACTCTGTTTTGAAAACATCGAGTCATTCATGGCTTCGGAGATATCGTCCAGGAATGCCGACATTTCAAGGAAGCTAGGATCTCGATCTGGATGTCTGCGCCGGAGGTCTACACATTTATAAGCCCACTTACTTTGTAGCCATCCGGGGAACTTCCGGGCGATCTGTCGGAGGTTTAGAATGTTGTTCACCTGGTCCTCCTTATTCAAAGGTTTCAGAGTATAGTAGGCATCCTTCATAGAGTCGGAGAATTCCTGTATGTTCTGTGGGTCCCCTAGTGATCCCGCGTCCTGTATCAGTCTCTCTAGAGTTTTATTAATTATAGTTCCGGTATTTCCGTATCTTTTATCCAGAGTTTTCCATGCGTCATAGTATGCCTCATGAGAACCTCCTTCGAAACATGCAATAATTCTGCGTGGTTTGTCACCCAGGTATTGCGATAAATATACCAATTTCTGTGCGTCGGCTATGTCCGTTGATCCGATCTGCGCAAAGAACCGTTTCTTGAATCTGAGGTAATCGACGGGATCTCCTTCGAAGGTGCGAATCTCCATCTTAGGCATGGCAAGGCGGTTCTCCAACGCCCGGATGATGCTGACGTCATCTGAACTGGAGTGACTCTGAGGGTTATAGTTATTGGCACTCACTCCCATACTTGATGGATCAATAATAGGTGGAGTTTTAATAATGACGCGGCTACGAGTTTGTGGTGTGGATGTAAATGGGTTGTTAGACTGGGGAGTGGCGTCCCGTTCTGAGTCCTTTTCAGGCTCGTACTTGGGTACACTCGCTGTCGTGGTGTTGGATGGGAAATAAGGTTCCTCATTCTTTAGCGTAGCCGGTGGGGGATGGAACACCGGTGCTTGTGCCGATAGCGTAGACTGTTTGGTAGGCGGGATCTCGGGTTTCGGAAGTTTCGCCGCTGTCGGTATAAATGACTTTTCTAATTCCGGTACCGGGATTGGTTCGTATTCCTGATCTATATCCCTTTCCCAGTCCTCGTAGAGTTGAATGTCTCGTTCTATAAGTGCGGCTTCGTATTCCGCGAGTTTTGCAATATCCGCATTCTTTTTGTGGATGAGAATTGCTTGGGCCTCGGCGTGTTGTTTACGCATTTCCGCTTCCCATTTACGTTGTTCGATGTCTCGTTCGGCCTCTCGTCCGCGTTGTTTGGCCTCCTGTTTGCGTTGTTCGGCCTCCTGTTTGCGTTGTTCGGCCTGCTGTTCGGCCTCCTGTTTGCGTTGTTCGGCCTGCCGTTCGTCCTCTCGTTTATGTTGTTCGGCCTCTCGTCTACGTTGTTCGGCCTGCTGTTCGGCCTCTCGTCTATGTTGTTCGGCCTGCCGTTCGTCCTCTCGTCTATGTTGTTCGGCCTCTCGTCTATGTTGTTCGGCCTCCTGTTCGCGTTGTTCGGCCTGTCGTTCGGCCGCTTGTTCGGCCTCTCGCTTTTGTGTTTCGGCGGCTAATACATCTTGTTCGGCTTGCAGTTGAATATACTCATCTTCCATCCGAGCTTTGAGGGCTAATGCCTTCCGTTCTCGTAGTTGGTCTCGGAGTGGCGGCGCCCCTTGAGAACTGCGCGCTGAGCCGGATATCTCGCTCCTAGCGCTGGAGTGCTGATTTCTAGCGGACCCCGTTCTCTTTCGATGTACTGCTGTCCTGATGCTGGAGGATCGTACCGATTCCGCGTCTGTTCTTTCAGCCCTCTTGTAATACTGTTCTTCATAGCCTCTCACAAGGCTGAGGGTCCTCCGGTGTTGTTTGCGGAACCCATCTAGATGTACAACGTGTTCTTCCAACTTGGGGTAGTTTTCCTGATCGGTAGAGGGAACGAGCTCTTGGTACGCCTGTATCATTCTTTCGTACCGCTGTAGGATGTTTCGGATACTTTGAAGCTGAGTTTGTACTTCATTGAGGGGGGTTTTGACTCCCTTGAGTTGTTTCTCCATCCGTTGATACGCTCGGGTTACTCCGCCTTTGAGAGCCCCTAGCCGACGGGTCATGTTCTTGACGTTTGGTACCTCGTCGGCTTCCGAGTCTGTGTGGTGATCCATCTCGTCGGTATCGGATACGTTATTTGTCGTCATTGTAACGCCTCGTCGATAGCTAGATACGCGATGTCATAAAACAGTTCCTCGTAGGTATTGTACTCAGCTTGGACCACCCGAACGGTAATCCTGAATCGTCCGATGTTCGTTCCTTGTACTTCAACTTCGACGTGCCAGATTCCTGGCTCAACTTGAATTATATCAATGGGTGTGATCGATACTTCCATTCCCTGTTAACAACTCTCCCAATATGTGATCTGCCGACTACGAGTTGGTTAGATCGAGTTTGTTGATTAATTAAACCACGACTTCGTCTCAACTCAAATACCAGAGTTTCCTCGTAGTGGGTGCTGGCAAGCACGTAGAGAGTTTTGAAGAGTATTGAAGGATTCTCAACTTCCACCAGTTGAAGTTGACCGTAATTATTCTTAATTTTGACACCCTGTCAAAATTAACCGTATTAATTATTCTTAATTTTGTTGCCGTTATCCCTACACCAGGGGGGAAAAACGCCGATGCTGGAGACGTGACTTAACAGACCAGTACGGCTTAGCTCAGGGGGCAGTCGTTAGTTGGCCACCCGTTCGCGTGTCCGCTCCACCCCTCACGAACCCCGAAGGGTTCGATCATCGAGAACCAGAATGGCTTGGCTACTAAGGGGCCGTCGTTTCCCGTCGCAAATCCCTGACACAAGCAGTCAGCGGTCCGAGTTCTTTTCAGTCTCGTAATGGCTGCTGTTGGCCAGGGACCGCTAAGGGCAGTCCTTGTCCTTTAGGCCTGGCGCATTACCAAATCCACCCCTACAGGCAGCAGGAAGTTGGCCAGGGCCTAATAGTACTCAGGCTAACCTGAATACTGCTTGCATTTTCCATCCCCCCCTGGCCCTTATAACTATGAAATTATTCCCGTACCCTGTAAGTTGCCCCAAAGTTCGCCCATAAATCGCCCCCAGTTTATTGAATGTGCCCAAAACCCATGGTCCCGCACCCAGTAGTAATATCGGAATAATCAATTTTAAATAAATACAAAAATATTCAACTCGCGTTATGGAAAGTTGAAATACCGCGAACACAGCGTATTTTAACATATTAACTTAATTTCGCGAATATTTCAATTCGATATTCACCATTTAAGGTACCTTTTAAAGGAAAGTTGCAGGTATTAATAGCAGGCTTTTCTAACCAAAACAATAAACTATATATAGGAACACAGTTAACAGTAAAATTTTTACTTCTAGGCACTAATTTTTCAATATTAATTTAACATTAACCCTATGAGAAGGCTGAAACGTCACCGCAATTGGCTTTTTGCATACGGTTTAACCGAGTATTTTTACATATATTGAGCTAATGGGTGGGTACAAAGAGCTCCAAATATAATTTTGGATATTGCCAGGCATATTTTAGTGCGTTTAAACTACGTGCCGTTGCATTGTAAGCAGCAGATATTTAATTCTCAGTTGGTTTATGCAGTTTAACTAAAATATTAAATTTTGTATTGTAGTTATACTGTATGTCATTATGTTATATTAATATGGTACGTGCAGTATCGGTGGAGGGCAATTTTCTTCAGGCTGTCAGGGGCCTTAAGTGGCCCAAGTTTGATCATTATACTATATACACACTGTAATTAAGTATAATACCATAAGTGTTTTGTTTTTATATCATTGTTTAATGTTTAATGTTTTAACGTAATTTCGATTATGGAGCACATTTTACTTTACTTCTCTTGGTGTATTATCCTTGGGAAATTTAATATATTTTCACCAATTTCAATCAGCCGATCTCTGTCTGGGTTTTTTCGTAGGCCCATGGCAGCATGGCCTACTATAGTAGGCCATGGTAGGCCCCTCTGCCCTATGCCATCCCTATTTTATTACTGCTGTACTGGTTCCCGTTTCGCTCTTCCATATTGCCTGACTGCCTGTTTGCATTGTTGACATCACCGCCTGCTCTCCACCACAACTACCGGCAGACCGGATGCCGGACTTGGGTCAGTGGGTACCCCTACCCCACCTACTTCCTAATGCCTAACAGCTGAACAGCCTGACCAGCTGGCTGCCTAGCCTACGGCTACGGGTAGTACTGCTGTACTGTAGTAAGGCAGTAAGGCATATATCTACTGATCTACCTTAACCCAGTAACCTGTCAGCCTGTTAACAGCTTAAAGCTGTAGGCCTAACTGCCTAACGAAGGCTGTAACGGTGTAACGCGTCCAGACTTCTCATCCCTAGATTTGAACACTCCTCCATCCTCATCTGTCTGACTCTGACCGTAACCTAACTGACTAACTTCAGAACTTCAGCGAGTTGCAGCAGTACCTGGTCTGGTACCGGCAATCCCTTCAACTTCAATAATCGAGGCGTTCTTTTATGATTTGTGAATGGTTGACGATATCGAACTGAACGAAATCACTATGGATCGGGATCATATTTATAAGGTGGTTTGTCATTCTCAACTCAATGCTCTATTCGTTGTCGACAAAGATTCCGGATGTATGAAAGTATTTGATCTTGGGAGTTTTGTTGAGTTAAAATCCGTGGGGGTTTCCAAAGATAGGTAAGTTAACCTCTTATATCGACGGAGACTTTATCAGTTATTGTAGTTGTAGTACCGGTATAGTCTGATAGTTGAATGAATGGAACGGGGCGGAAGGGAGGTCCAATTGTGATGACCTGTAATATTTTTAGAACTTTTTCAAGTTCTATTTGTCAACTTTAACAGTATAAAAGCTTAAGAGAAGGTGGTGGAATCAAGCAAATCCCATATCGTCTAATTAATAATATGAATTATCAATTAAGGGAAAGCTGGAAAAGAGCAGGTTACAGTGGCGTGTCTGCATGTTATTCTAATCTAACTCAATCATTAAAAGAAAGTCAATATAACAGGTTACGCACGCAATAGTCTTAATAAGCTGTTATTTGCGTGGATTTTCCCCTTGAAAGCATGAACTGATTTGATTGCGTCAACCCCCCCCCCCCCCCCCCCCCATATCTGCATAAAGTATTATTTATTTTAGGCAGGCTATATGGTTGGTTACACATTATAATTTGTATTAATTATTTAACTATCTGTACAGGATTAAACATTGCGTCTACCTTCCCAATGTAAATAAACTCATCCTATCCGACGGTGTTTGTATATCTTGCGTTCGTGACGTCCAGTCGACCCTCCTCCTTCAGTCTGCGCTGCAACCCTGCGTTCCCTCAGCATCCGACCTGGTTCGGGTTGAACTCTCTCGTCAGGATGCATGTCAGTTATTGGAAGCCATTAAATCGCTTTGTAAAACACAGGTATGGTTTGTTTATCGGGTATATTAATGACTTTATTACTTTATTATTTGTTATTATTATTATTATTATTTTGTATCACTCCCTACACTCTAGTAGGCTTAAAACCAAATTGTGACTTAATTTAAAAATAATCATCAAAGTTATTTTATAAACTTAGAAATTGTCCATTTATTTAATTCCAAATGCAATGTAAGGTAATATTTTCTCATCGCCAAAAATATTTTGGAGAAATAGGTTTAGATTTAGCCAATTCTAGCCAATTTAGCCAATTCTAAACCTATCTATAAATTAATTATTATTATTTATAAGTATAATTATTAATTATTAAATATAAATTAATTATAACCTATCTATAAATTATTTATGCGACGTTTAGGGGGGGGGGGGGGGATAAAATAAGAATTTTATCGTCGCCATTATTCTGGAATGCCAAATAGTCTCCAAACGTAAATTTGAAATTTTTTGGCCTCCCCCTAGCGGTTGGCAGAGGAATTAAGAATTTTAACTAAAAACACTACGAGTCCCTCAATCTTAGTCCAAATTTCTTGAAATTTTGGATTCTGCAGGATCGACTCTACAAAATTTATCTCATATAATTTTTAATTCGCTTATTTTAATTTAATTATATAATTAATTATAATTATTTTGATTAAAATCACAAATCACAACAAAAATAAGCTATGACATCAAATACAAAGATTATTTTCCAAATTCTATAAGATAAATGTTAAAGAACTGCCGAACCAAACCCTTTCGAATGAGCCTAAAATGATATTTGGTTGAAGAATAGCGGAGGAGCAGTGTTTTAAAAATGAAAAATGTCATTCTCAGATAATATTGCCCTTAAAATTTGAACCTTCCCGCGCAAAAAGTGTCTGTTAATGTGAGAAAATCTGTCAATATATATCTATCAACAGGAATGCACAAAACCATGCTAAGATTTTTCTTGGTCGCTGATTTCATTTCTGAGGTTAGATTTCACTTTTATTGAAATCTAGTTAGTCTGTATGTCTGTCTGTCGATCTATCTGACTATCCGACAATCTGTTCGTTAAATATAAGAATAGATCACACAATCTAGCTAAAAGTTTAGTTACAAGGGTTTTCATCGTCACAAAATTCATTTCGAGTGTCAATTTTAATATTTGATGACTTCCAAATTGTCTGTTTGTCAGTCTGTCGGTTATATTTTGACGAACAAACTGACAGGCATACAGACAAAACGACGAGGCCAAATTTGAATACTGACTGACTGACTGAATATAACTTGAAGTCACGGGCCAGAAAACCCATATAGGGAATTTTTAGATAGCTAGAAGTGTTTCTATTGACGGACAGACATACTGACGGACATACCGACAGTCAAATATACAGACAGCGAGACAGCCATATTTCGAGAAGTAAGAGAGATATTGCTAAACGGTTTTCAAATTTGGAATCTTGATAACAAATCTGCTCTAGATGAAATAGAAAAAAAACATTAGAATAATTGTTGACAATGTTTTAAACTATTAAAACTAACAATACAGTAGAGAATAGCAGAAATATAGCTCAAACAAAATAATATCTATTACAAAAAACTAATTCGATAGAAATAATAAATAGAAACATTTTTTAGCCTTCTGTCAACGCAATTTTACTACCGTATTCAAAATTGTAGAATTTCAGTGATATCAAAAATTATTAATTAAATTAACTGTTTAGTAATATATAATCATTCGGGGTGGGGGGGGGGGGGGGGGGGGGGGGTGTACTGTCCGGGGGATACTCACCGGGGGGCTACTGTCCCCCGGGGTAACCAGGGGGTTACTGTCCCAGACGTCTACAGTTTATAATTGGCTTTGTTCTCTCTCTCTAGGACGATGCTGATTTAGAATTGGCTTTGTTCTCTCTCTAGGACGATGCTGATTTAGAATTGGCTTTGTTCTCTCTCTGGGACGATGCTGATTTAGAATTGGCTTTGTTCTCTCTCTAGGACGATGCTGATTTAGAATTGGCTTTGTTCTCTCTCTCTAATACGATGCTGATTTAGAATTGGCTTTGTTCTCTCTCTAGGACGATGCTGATTTAGAATTGGCTTTGTTCTCTCTCTCTAGGACGATGCTGATTTAGAATTGGCTTTGTTCTCTCTCTAGGACGATGCTGATTTAGAATTGGCTTTGTTCTCTCTCTCTAATACGATGCTGATTTAGAATTGGCTTTGTTCTCTCTCTAGGACGATGCTGATTTAGAATTGGCTTTGTTCTCTCTAGGACGATGCTGATTTAGAATTGACTTTGTTCTCTCTCTCTCTAGGACGATGCTGATTTAGAATTGGCTTTGTTCTCTCTCTAAGACGATTCTGATTTAGAATTGGCTTTGTTCTCTCTCTCTAGGACGATGCTGATTTAGAATTGGCTTTGTTCTCTCTCCAAGCCGATGCTGATTTAGAATTGGCTTTGTTCTCTCTCTAGGACGATGCTGATTTAGAATTGGCTTTGTTCTCTCTCTCTAGGCCGATGCTGATTTAGAATTGGCTTTGTTCTCTCTCTAGAACGATGCTGATTTAGAATTGGCTTTGTTCTCTCTCTAAGACGATTCTGATTTAGAATTGGCTTTGTTCTCTCTCTCTAGGACGATGCTGATTTAGAATTGGCTTTGTTCTCTCTCTCTAGGCCGATGCTGATTTAGAATTGGCTTTGTTCTCTCTCTAGGGCGATGCTGATTTAGAATTGGCTTTGTTCTCTCTCTAGACCGATGCTGATTTAGAATTGGCTTTGTTCTCTCTCTAGGACGATGCTGATTTAGAATTGGCTTTGTTCTCTCTCTCTAGGACGGTGTTGATTTAGAATTGGCTTTGTTCTCTCTCTAGGACGATGCTGATTTAGAATTGGCTTTGTTCTCTCTCTCTAGGCCGATGCTGATTTAGAATTGGCTTTGTTCTCTCTCTCTACGACGATGCTGATTTAGAATTGGCTTTGTTCTCTCTCTCTAGGACGGTGTTGATTTAGAATTGGCTTTGTTCTCTCTCTAGGACGATGCTGATTTAGAATTGGCTTTGTTCTCTCTCTCTAGAACGATGCTGATTTAGAATTGGCTTTGTTCTCTCTCTAGGACGATGCTGATTTAGAATTGGCTTTGTTCTCTCTCTCTAGGACGGTGTTGATTTAGAATTGGCTTTGTTCTCTCTCTAGGACGATGCTGATTTAGAATTGGCTTTGTTCTCTCTCTCTAGGGCGATGCTGATTTAGAATTGGCTTTGTTCTCTCTCTAGACCGATGCTGATTTAGAATTGGCTTTGTTCTCTCTCTAGGCGATGCTGATTTAGAATTGGCTTTGTTCTCTCTCTAGGACGGTGCTGATTTAGAATTGGCTTTGTTCTCTCTCTAGGACGATGCTGATTTAGAATTGGCTTTGTTTTCTCTCTAGGCCGATGCTGATTTAGAATTGGCTTTGTTCTCTCTCTCTAGGCCGATGCTGATTTAGAATTGGCTTTGTTCTCTCTCTCTACGACGATGCTGATTTAGAATTGGCTTTGTTCTCTCTCTAGGACGATGCTGATTTAGAATTGGCTTTGTTATCTCTCTAGGACGATGCTGATTTAGAATTGGCTTTGTTCTCTCTCTAGGACGATGCTGATTTAGAATTGGCTTTGTTCTCTCTCTAGGGCGATGCTGATTTAGAATTTGCTTTGTTCTCTCTCTAGACCGATGCTGATTTAGAATTGGCTTTGTTCTCTCTCTAGGACGATGCTGATTTATAATTGGCTTTGTTCTCTCTCTAGGACGATGCTGATTTAGAATTGTCTTTGTTCTCTCTCTAGGACGATGCTGATTTAGAATTGGCTTTGTTCTCTCTCTAGGGCGATGCTGATTTAGAATTGGCTTTGTTCTCTCTCTCTAATACGATGCTGATTTAGAATTGGCTTTGTTCTCTCTCTAATACGATGCTGATTTAGAATTGGCTTTGTTCTCTCTCTAGACCGATGCTGATTTAGAATTGGCTTTGTTCTCTCTCTAGGACGATGCTGATTTATAATTGGCTTTGTTCTCTCTCTAGGACGATGCTGATTTAGAATTGTCTTTGTTCTCTCTCTAGGACGATGCTGATTTAGAATTGGCTTTGTTCTCTCTCTAGGGCGATGCTGATTTAGAATTGGCTTTGTTCTCTCTCTAGGACGATGCTAATTTAGAATTGGCTTTGTTCTCTCTCTAGGACGATGCTGATTTAGAATTGGCTTTGTTCTCTCTCTAGGGCGATGCTGATTTAGAATTGGCTTTGTTCTCTCTCTAGACCGATGCTGATTTAGAATTGGCTTTGTTCTCTCTCTAGACCGATGCTGATTTAGAATTGGCTTTGTTCTCTCTCTAATACGATGCTTTGCTTATTTAGAATTGGCTTTGTTCTCTCTCTAGGACGATGCTTATTTAGAATTGGCTTTGTTCTCTCTCTAGGGCGATGCTGATTTAGAATTGGCTTTGTTCTCTCTCTAATACGATGCTGATTTAGAATTGGCTTTGTTCTCTCTCTCTAGGCCGATGCTGATTTAGAATTGGCTTTGTTCTCTCACTAGGACGATGCTGATTTAGAATTGGCTTTGTTCTCTCTCTAGGACGATGCTGATTTAGAATTGTCTTCGTTCTCTCTCTAGGACGATGCTGATTTAGAATTGGCTTCGTTCTCTCTCTAGGACGATGCTGATTTAGAATTGGCTTTGTTCTCTCTCTAATACGATGCTGATTTAGAATTGGCTTTGTTCTCTCTCTCAAGGACGATGCTGATTTAGAATTGGCTTTGTTCTCTCTCTAGGACGATGCTGATTTAGAATTGGCTTTGTTCTCTCTCTCTAGGCCGATGCTGATTTAGAATTGGCTTTGTTCTCTCTCTCTAATACGATGCTGATTTAGAATTGTCTTCGTTCTCTCTCTAGGCCGATGCTGATTTAGAATTGGCTTTGTTCTCTCTCTCTAGGACGGTGCTGATTTAGAATTGGCTTTGTTCTCTCTCTAGGACGATGCTGATTTAGAATTGGCTTTGTTCTCTCTAGGGCGATGCTGATTTAGAATTGGCTTTGTTCTCTCTCTCTAATACGATGCTGATTTAGAATTGTCTTCGTTCTCTCTCTAGGCCGATGCTGATTTAGAATTGGCTTTGTTCTCTCTCTCTAGGACGGTGCTGATTTAGAATTGGCTTTGTTCTCTCTCTAGGACGATTCTGATTTAGAATTGGCTTTGTTCTCTCTCTAGACCGATGCTGATTTAGAATTGTCTTCGTTCTCTCTCTAGGCCGATGCTGATTTAGAATTGGCTTTGTTCTCTCTCTAGGACGATTCTGAATTAGAATTGGCTTTGTTCTCTCTCTCTAGGACGGTGCTGATTTAGAATTGGCTTTGTTCTCTCTCTAGGACGATGCTGATTTAGAATTGGCTTTGTTCTCTCTAGGGCGATGCTGATTTAGAATTGGCTTTGTTCTCTCTCTAGGACGATGCTGATTTAGAATTGTCTTCGTTCTCTCTCTAGGACGATGCTGATTTAGAATTGTCTTCGTTCTCTCTCTCTAATACGATGCTGATTTAGAATTGTCTTCGTTCTCTCTCTAGGCCGATGCTGATTTAGAATTGGCTTTGTTCTCTCTCTAGGACGATTCTGAATTAGAATTGGCTTTGTTCTCTCTCTCTAGGACGGTGCTGATTTAGAATTGGCTTTGTTCTCTCTCTAGGACGATGCTGATTTAGAATTGGCTTTGTTCTCTCTAGGGCGATGCTGATTTAGAATTGGCTTTGTTCTCTCTCTCAAGGACGATGCTGATTTAGAATTGGCTTTGTTCTCTCTCTAGGCCGATGCTTATTTAGAATTGGCTTTGTTCTCTCTCTCTAATACGATGCTGATTTAGAATTGTCTTCGTTCTCTCTCTAGGCCGATGCTGATTTAGAATTGGCTTTGTTCTCTCTCTAGGACGATTCTGAATTAGAATTGGCTTTGTTCTCTCTCTCTAGGACGGTGCTGATTTAGAATTGGCTTTGTTCTCTCTCTAGGACGATGCTGATTTAGAATTGGCTTTGTTCTCTCTAGGGCGATGCTGATTTAGAATTGGCTTTGTTCTCTCTCTCAAGGACGATGCTGATTTAGAATTGGCTTTGTTCTCTCTCTAGGACGATGCTGATTTAGAATTGTCTTCGTTCTCTCTCTAGGACGATGCTGATTTAGAATTGGCTTCGTTCTCTCTCTAGGACGATGCTGATTTAGAATTGGCTTTGTTCTCTCTAGGGCGATGCTGATTTAGAATTGGCTTTGTTCTCTCTAGGCCGATGCTGATTTAGAATTGGCTTTGTTCTCTCTCTCTAGGCCGATGCTGATTTAGAATTGGCTTTGTTCTCTCTCTCTAAGCCGATGCTGATTTAGAATTGGCTTTGTTCTCTCTCTAGGACGATGCTGATTTAGAATTGGCTTTGTTCTCTCTCTAGGACGATGCTGATTTAGAATTGTCTTTGTTCTCTCTCTAGGACGATGCTGATTTAGAATTGGCTTTGTTCTCTCTCTAGGGCGATGCTGATTTGGAATTGGCTTTGTTCTCTCTCTCTAGGCCGATGCTGATTTAGAATTGGCTTTGTTCTCTCTCTAGGACGATGCTGATTTAGAATTGGCTTTGTTCTCTCTCTAGGACGATGCTGATTTAGAATTGTCTTTGTTCTCTCTCTAGGACGATGCTGATTTGGAATTGGCTTTGTTCTCTCTCTCTAGGACGATGCTGATTTAGAATTGGCTTTGTTCTCTCTCTAGTCCGTTGCTGATTTAGAATTGGCTTTGTTCTCTCTCTCTAGGCCGATGCTGATTTAGAATTGGCTTTGTTCTCTCTCTCTAAGCCGATGCTGATTTAGAATTGGCTTTGTTCTCTCTCTAGGACGATGCTGATTTAGAATTGGCTTTGTTCTCTCTCTAGGACGATGCTGATTTAGAATTGTCTTTGTTCTCTCTCTAGGACGATGCTGATTTAGAATTGGCTTTGTTCTCTCTCTAGGGCGATGCTGATTTGGAATTGGCTTTGTTCTCTCTCTCTAGGCCGATGCTGATTTAGAATTGGCTTTGTTCTCTCTCTAGGACGGTGTTGATTTAGAATTGGCTTTGTTCTCTCTCTAGGACGATGCTGATTTAGAATTGGCTTTGTTCTCTCTCAAGGACGATGCTGATTTAGAATTGGCTTTGTTCTCTCTAGGGCGATGCTGATTTAGAATTGGCTTTGTTCTCTCTAGGCCGATGCTTATTTAGAATTGGCTTTGTTCTCTCTCAAGGACGATGCTGATTTAGAATTGGCTTTGTTCTCTCTCTAGGACGATGCTGATTTAGAATTGGCTTTGTTCTCTCTCTAGGACGATGCTGATTTAGAATTGTCTTTGTTCTCTCTCTAGGACGATGCTGATTTAGAATTGGCTTTGTTCTCTCTCTAGGGCGATGCTGATTTAGAATTGGCTTTGTTCTATCTCTAGGACGATGCTGATTTAGAATTGTCTTTGTTCTCTCTCTAGGGCGATGCTGATTTAGAATTGGCTTTGTTCTCTCTCTAGGACGATGCTGATTTAGAATTGACTTTGTTCTCTCTAGGGCGATGCTGATTTAGAATTGGCTTTGTTCTCTCTCTAGGACGATGCTGATTTAGAATTGGCTTTGTTCTCTCTAGGACGATTCTGATTTAGAATTGGCTTTGTTCTCTCTCTAGGATGATGCTGATTTAGAATTGGCTTTGTTCTCTCTCTAGGACGATGCTGATTTAGAATTGGCTTTGTTCTCTCTCTCTAAGCCGGTGCTTATTTAGAATTGGCTTTGTTCTCTCTCTCTAAGCCGGTGCTTATTTAGAATTGGCTTTGTTCTCTCTCTCTAAGCCGGTGCTTATTTAGAATTGGCTTTGTTCTCTCTCTGGGACGATGCTGATTTAGAATTGGCTTTGTTCTCTCTCTCTAGACCGGTGCTGATTTAGAATTGGCTTTGTTCTCTCTAGGACGATTCTGATTTAGAATTGGCTTTGTTCTCTCTCTAGGACGATGCTGATTTAGAATTGGCTTTGTTCTCTCTCTAGGACGATGCTGATTTAGAATTGGCTTTGTTCTCTCTCTAGGACGATGCTGATTTAGAATTGGCTTTGTTCTCTCTCTAAGCCGGTGCTTATTTAGAATTGGCTTTGTTCTCTCTCTCTAGGCCGGTGCTGATTTAGAATTGGCTTTGTTCTCTCTCTAGGTCGGAGCTGATTTAGAATTGGCTTTGTTCTCTCTCTAGACCGGTGCTGATTTAGAATTGGCTTTGTTCTCTCTCTAGGACGATGCTGATTTAGAATTGGCTTTGTTCTCTCTCTAGGACGATGCTGATTTAGAATTGTCTTTGTTCTCTCTCTAGGACGATGCTGATTTAGAATTGGCTTTGTTCTCTCTCTAGGACGATGCTGATTTAGAATTGGCTTTGTTCTCTCTCTAGGGCGATGCTGATTTAGAATTGGCTTTGTTCTCTCTATAGGACGATGCTGATTTAGAATTGGCTTTGTTATCTCTCTAGGACGATGCTGATTTAGAATTGGCTTTGTTCTCTCTCTAGGGCGATGCTGATTTAGAATTGGCTTTGTTCTCTCTCTAGGACGATGCTGATTTAGAATTGGCTTTGTTCTCTCTCTAGGGCGATGCTGATTTAGAATTGGCTTTGTTCTATCTCTAGGACGATGCTGATTTAGAATTGTCTTTGTTCTCTCTCTAGGACGATGTTGATTTAGAATTGGCTTTGTTCTCTCGCTAGGGCGATGCTGATTTAGAATTGGCTTTGTTCTATCTCTAGGACGATGCTGATTTAGAATTGTCTTTGTTCTCTCTCTAGGACGATGCTGATTTAGAATTGGCTTTGTTCTCTCTCTAGGACGATGCTGATTTAGAATTGGCTTTGTTCTCTCTCTAGGGCGATGCTGATTTAGAATTGGCTTTGTTCTCTCTATAGGACGATGCTGATTTAGAATTGGCTTTGTTATCTCTCTAGGACGATGCTGATTTAGAATTGGCTTTGTTCTCTCTCTAGGGCGATGCTGATTTAGAATTGGCTTTGTTCTCTCTCTAGGACGATGCTGATTTAGAATTGGCTTTGTTCTCTCTCCAAGCCGGTGCTGATTTAGAATTGGCTTTGTTCTCTCTCTAGGACGATGCTGATTTAGAATTGGCTTTGTTCTCTCTCTCTCTCTAGGTCGATGCTGATTTAGAATTGGCTTTGTTCTCTCTAGGGCGATGCTGATTTAGAATTGGCTTTGTTCTCTCTCTAGGACGATGCTGATTTAGAATTGGCTTTGTTCTCTCTCTAGGACGATGCTGATTTAGAATTGGCTTTGTTCTCTCTCTAGGACGATGCTGATTCAGGATTGGCTTTGTTCTCTCTCTCTAGGACGATGCTGATTTAGAATTGGCTTTGTTCTCTCTCTAGGACGATGCTGATTTAGAATTGGCTTTGTTCTCTCTCTCTAGGGCGATGCTGATTTAGAATTGGCTTTGTTCTCTCTCTAGGACGATGCTGATTTAGAATTGGCTTTGTTCTCTCTAGGACGATGCTGATTTAGAATTGGCTTTGTTCTCTCTCTAGGACGATGCTGATTTAGAATTGGCTTTGTTCTCTCTCTAGGACGACGCTGATTTAGAATTGGCTTTGTTCTCTCTCTAGGACGATGCTGATTTAGAATTGGCTTTGTTCTCTCTCTAGGACGATGCTGATTTAGGATTGGCTTTGTTCTCTCTCTCTAGGACGATGCTGATTTAGAATTGGCTTTGTTCTCTCTCTCTAGGACGATGCTGATTTAGAATTGGCTTTGGTCTCTCTCTAGGACGATGCTGATTTAGAATTGGCTTTGTTCTCTCTCTCTAGGGCGATGCTGATTTAGAATTGGCTTTGTTCTCTCTCTAGGACGATGCTGATTTAGAATTGGCTTTGTTCTCTCTAGGCCGATGCTGATTTAGAATTGGCTTTGTTCTCTCTCTCTAGGACGATGCTGATTTAGAATTGGCTTTGTTCTCTCTCTAGGACGATGCTGATTTAGAATTGGCTTTGTTCTCTCTCTAGGACGATGCTGATTTAGAATTGGCTTTGTTCTCTCTCTCTAGGCCGATGCTGATTTAGAATTGGCTTTGTTCTCTCTCTCTAGGACGATGCTGATTTAGAATTGGCTTTGTTCTCTCTCTAGGACGATGCTGATTTAGAATTGGCTTTGTTCTCTCTCTAGGGCGATGCTGATTTAGAATTGGCTTTGTTCTCTCTCTAGGACGATGCTGATTTAGAATTGGCTTTGTTCTCTCTAGGCCGATGCTGATTTAGAATTGGCTTTGTTCTCTCTCTCTAGAACGATGCTGATTTAGAATTGGCTTTGTTTCTAGGACGATGCTGATTTAGAATTGGCTTTGTTCTCTCTCTAGGACGATGCTGATTTAGAATTGGCTTTGTTCTCTCTCTCTAGGACGATGCTGATTTAGAATTGGCTTTGTTCTCTCTCTCTAGGACGATGCTGATTTAGAATTGGCTTTGTTCTCTCTAGGACGATGCTGATTTAGAATTGGCTTTGTTCTCTCTAGGGCGATGCTGATTTAGAATTGGCTTTGTTCTCTCTCTAGGACGATGCTGATTTAGAATTGGCTTTGTTCTCTCTCTAGGACGATGCTGATTTAGAATTGACTTTGTTCTCTCTAGGACGATGCTGATTTAGAATTGGCTTTGTTCTCTCTCTAGGACGATGCTGATTTAGAATTGGCTTTGTTCTCTCTAGGACGATGCTGATTTAGAATTGGCTTTGTTCTCTCTCTAGGACGATACTGATTTAGAATTGGCTTTGTTCTCTCTCTAGGACGGTGCTGATTTAGAATTGGCTTTGTTCTCTCTCTAGGACGATGCTGATTTAGAATTGGCTTTGTTCTCTTTAGGGCGATGCTGATTTAGAATTGGCTTTGTTCTCTCTCTAGGACGATACTGATTTAGAATTGGCTTTGTTCTCTCTCTAGGACGGTGCTGATTTAGAATTGGCTTTGTTCTCTCTCTAGGGCGATGCTAATTTAGAATTGGCTTTGTTCTCTCTAGGGCGATGCTGATTTAGAATTGGCTTTGTTCTCTCTAGGCCGATGCTTATTTAGAATTGGCTTTGTTCTCTCTCTAAGCCGGTGCTGATTTAGAATTGGCTTTGTTCTCTCTAGGACGATGCTGATTTAGAATTGGCTTTGTTCTCTCTCTCTAGGACGATGTTGATTTAGAATTGGCTTTGTTCTCTCTCTAGGACGATGCTGATTTAGAATTGGCTTTGTTCTCTCTCTAAGCCGGTGCTGATTTAGAATTGGCTTTGTTCTCTCTAGGGCGATGCTGATTTAGAATTGGCTTTGTTCTCTCTCTAGGACGATGCTGATTTAGAATTGGCTTTGTTCTCTCTCTAGGACGATGCTGATTTAGAATTGACTTTGTTCTCTCTAGGACGATGCTGATTTAGAATTGGCTTTGTTCTCTCTCTAGGACGATGCTGATTTAGAATTGGCTTTGTTCTCTCTAGGACGATGCTGATTTAGAATTGGCTTTGTTCTCTCTCTAGGACGATACTGATTTAGAATTGGCTTTGTTCTCTCTCTAGGACGGTGCTGATTTAGAATTGGCTTTGTTCTCTCTCTCTAAGCCGGTGCTGATTTAGAATTGGCTTTGTTCTCTCTAGGACGATGCTGATTTAGAATTGGCTTTGTTCTCTCTCTCTAAGCCGGTGCTGATTTAGAATTGGCTTTGTTCTCTCTCTAGGACGATGCTGATTTAGAATTGGCTTTGTTCTCTCTCTCTAGGACGATGCTGATTTAGAATTGGCTTTGTTCTCTCTCTCTAGGACGATGCTGATTTAGAATTGGCTTTGTTCTCTCTAGGACGATGCTGATTTAGAATTGGCTTTGTTCTCTCTAGGGCGATGCTGATTTAGAATTGGCTTTGTTCTCTCTCTAGGACGATGCTGA
This sequence comes from Nemertoderma westbladi, assembly GCA_032718475.1. Taxonomy (NCBI): domain Eukaryota; kingdom Metazoa; phylum Xenacoelomorpha; order Nemertodermatida; family Nemertodermatidae; genus Nemertoderma; species Nemertoderma westbladi. Next base: position 73,702 of record JAUCBJ010000533.1, on the reverse strand, counting down.
TTTAGAATTGGCTTTGTTCTCTCTCTAGGACGATGCTGATTTAGAATTGACTTTGTTCTCTCTAGGACGATGCTGATTTAGAATTGGCTTTGTTCTCTCTCTGGGACGGTGCTTATTTAGAATTGGCTTTGTTCTCTCTCTCTAGGACGATGCTGATTTAGAATTGGCTTTGTTCTCTCTCTCTAGGACGATGCTGATTTAGAATTGGCTTTGTTCTCTCTCTAAGCCGGTGCTTATTTAGAATTGGCTTTGTTCTCTCTCTCTAGGACGATGCTGATTTAGAATTGGCTTTGTTCTCTCTCTCTAGGACGATGCTGATTTAGAATTGGCTTTGTTCTCTCTAGGACGATGCTGATTTAGAATTGGCTTTGTTCTCTCTCTCTAGGACGATGCTGATTTAGAATTGGCTTTGTTCTCTCTCTCTAGGACGATGCTGATTTAGAATTGGCTTTGTTCTCTCTAGGGCGATGCTGATTTAGAATTGGCTTTGTTCTCTCTCTAGGACGGTGTTGATTTAGAATTGGCTTTGTTCTCTCTCTAGGACGATGCTGATTTAGAATTGGCTTTGTTCTCTCTCTAGGACGGTGTTGATTTAGAATTGGCTTTGTTCTCTCTCTAGGACGATGCTGATTTAGAATTGGCTTTGTTCTCTCTCTAGGACGATGCTGATTTAGAATTGGCTTTGTTCTCTCTCTAGGACGATGCTGATTTAGAATTGGCTTTGTTCTCTCTCTAGGACGATGCTGATTTAGAATTGGCTTTGTTCTCTCTAGGACGATTCTGATTTAGAATTGGCTTTGTTCTCTCTAGGACGATTCTGATTTAGAATTGGCTTTGTTCTCTCTCTAGGACGATGCTGATTTAGAATTGGCTTTGTTCTCTCTCTAGGACGATGCTGATTTAGAATTGGCTTTGTTCTCTCTCTAGGACGGTGTTGATTTAGAATTGGCTTTGTTCTCTCTAGGGCGATGCTGATTTAGAATTGGCTTTGTTCTCTCTCTAGGACGATGCTGATTTAGAATTGGCTTTGTTCTCTCTCTAGGACGATGCTGATTTAGAATTGGCTTTGTTCTCTCTCTAGGACGATGCTGATTTAGAATTGGCTTTGTTCTCTCTAGGACGATTCTGATTTAGAATTGGCTTTGTTCTCTCTAGGACGATGTTGATTTAGAATTGGCTTTGTTCTCTCTCTAGGACGATGCTGATTTAGAATTGGCTTTGTTCTCTCTCTAGGGCGATGCTGATTTAGAATTGGCTTTGTTCTCTCTCTAGGACGGTGTTGATTTAGAATTGGCTTTGTTCTCTCTCTAGGACGATGCTGATTTAGAATTGGCTTTGTTCTCTCTCTAGGACGGTGTTGATTTAGAATTGGCTTTGTTCTCTCTCTAGGACGATGCTGATTTAGAATTGGCTTTGTTCTCTCTCTAGGACGATGCTGATTTAGAATTGGCTTTGTTCTCTCTCTAGGACGATGCTGATTTAGAATTGGCTTTGTTCTCTCTAGGACGATTCTGATTTAGAATTGGCTTTGTTCTCTCTCTAGGACGATGCTGATTTAGAATTGGCTTTGTTCTCTCTCTAGGACGGTGTTGATTTAGAATTGGCTTTGTTCTCTCTCTAGGACGATGCTGATTTAGAATTGGCTTTGTTCTCTCTCTAGGACGATGCTGATTTAGAATTGGCTTTGTTCTCTCTCTAGGACGATGCTGATTTAGAATTGGCTTTGTTCTCTCTCTAGGACGGTGTTGATTTAGAATTGGCTTTGTTCTCTCTCTAGGACGATGCTGATTTAGAATTGGCTTTGTTCTCTCTCTAGGACGATGCTGATTTAGAATTGGCTTTGTTCTCTCTCTAGGGCGATGCTGATTTAGAATTGGCTTTGTTCTCTCTCTAGGACGATGCTGATTTAGAATTGGCTTTGTTCTCTCTAGGACGATGCTGATTTAGAATTGGCTTTGTTCTCTCTCTCTAGGACGATGCTGATTTAGAATTGGCTTTGTTCTCTCTCTCTAGGACGATGCTGATTTAGAATTGGCTTTGTTCTCTCTCTAGGACGATGCTGATTTAGAATTGGCTTTGTTCTCTCTAGGACGATGCTGATTTAGAATTGGCTTTGTTCTCTCTCTCTAGGACGATGCTGATTTAGAATTGGCTTTGTTCTCTCTCTAGGACGATGCTGATTTAGAATTGGCTTTGTTCTCTCTAGGACGATGCTGATTTAGAATTGGCTTTGTTCTCTCTCTCTAGGACGATGCTGATTTAGAATTGGCTTTGTTCTCTCTCTAGGACGATTCTGATTTAGAATTGGCTTTGTTCTCTCTCTAGGACGATGCTGATTTAGAATTGGCTTTGGTCTCTCTCTAGGGCGATGCTAATTTAGAATTGGCTTTGTTCTCTCTAGGGCGATGCTGATTTAGAATTGGCTTTGTTCTCTCTAGGCCGATGCTTATTTAGAATTGGCTTTGTTCTCTCTCTAGGACGATGCTGATTTAGAATTGGCTTTGTTCTCTCTCTAGGACGATGCTGATTTGGAATTGGCTTTGTTCTCTCTCTCTCTAGGACGATGCTGATTTAGAATTGGCTTTGTTCTCTCTCTAGGACGATGCTGATTTAGAATTGGCTTTGTTCTCTCTAGGACGATGCTGATTTAGAATTGGCTTTGTTCTCTCTCTCTAGGACGATGCTGATTTAGAATTGGCTTTGTTCTCTCTCTAGGACGATGCTGATTTAGAATTGGCTTTGTTCTCTCTCTAGGACGATGCTGATTTAGAATTGGCTTTGTTCTCTCTCTAGGACGATGCTGATTTGGAATTGGCTTTGTTCTCTCTCTAGGCCGATGCTTATTTAGAATTGGCTTTGTTCTCTCTCTAGGACGATGCTGATTTAGAATTGGCTTTGTTCTCTCTCTAGGACGATGCTGATTTGGAATTGGCTTTGTTCTCTCTCTCTCTAGGACGATGCTGATTTAGAATTGGCTTTGTTCTCTCTCTAGGACGATGCTGATTTAGAATTGGCTTTGTTCTCTCTAGGCCGATGCTTATTTAGAATTGGCTTTGTTCTCTCTCTAGGACGATGCTGATTTGAATTGGCTTTGTTCTCTCTCTCTAGGACGATGCTGATTTAGAATTGGCTTTGTTCTCTCTCTAGGACGATGCTGATTTAGAATTGGCTTTGTTCTCTCTCTAGGACGATGCTGATTTGGAATTGGCTTTGTTCTCTCTCTAGGACGATGCTGATTTAGAATTGGCTTTGTTCTCTCTCTAGGACGATGCTGATTTGGAATTGGCTTTGTTCTCTCTCTCTCTAGGACGATGCTGATTTAGAATTGGCTTTGTTCTCTCTCTAGGACGATGCTGATTTGGAATTGGCTTTGTTCTCTCTCTAGGACGATGCTGATTTAGAATTGGCTTTGTTCTCTCTCTAGGACGATGCTGATTTGGAATTGGCTTTGTTCTCTCTCTCTCTAGGACGATGCTGATTTAGAATTGGCTTTGTTCTCTCTCTAGGACGATGCTGATTTGGAATTGGCTTTGTTCTCTCTCTAGGACGATGCTGATTTAGAATTGGCTTTGTTCTCTCTCTAGGACGATGCTGATTTGGAATTGGCTTTGTTCTCTCTCTCTCTCTAGGACGATGCTGATTTAGAATTGGCTTTGTTCTCTCTCTAGGACGATGCTGATTTGGAATTGGCTTTGTTCTCTCTCTAAGCCGTTGCTTATTTAGAATTGGCTTTGTTCTCTCTCTAGGACGTTGCTGATTTAGAATTGGCTTTGTTCTCTCTCTAGGACGATGCTGATTTGAATTGGCTTTGTTCTCTCTCTCTAGGACGATGCTGATTTAGAATTGGCTTTGTTCTCTCTCTAGGACGATGCTGATTTAGAATTGGCTTTGTTCTCTCTCTAGGACGATGCTGATTTGGAATTGGCTTTGTTCTCTCTCTAGGACGATGCTGATTTAGAATTGGCTTTGTTCTCTCTCTCTAAGCCGGTGCTGATTTAGAATTGGCTTTGTTCTCTCTAGGCCGATGCTTATTTAGAATTGGCTTTGTTCTCTCTCTAGGACGATGCTTATTTAGAATTGGCTTTGTTCTCTCTCTAGGACGATGCTGATTTGGAATTGGCTTTGTTCTCTCTCTCTCTAGGACGATGCTGATTTAGAATTGGCTTTGTTCTCTCTCTAGGACGATGCTGATTTAGAATTGGCTTTGTTCTCTCTAGGCCGATGCTTATTTAGAATTGGCTTTGTTCTCTCTCTAGGACGATGCTGATTTAGAATTGGCTTTGTTCTCTCTCTAGGACGATGCTGATTTGAATTGGCTTTGTTCTCTCTCTCTAGGACGATGCTGATTTAGAATTGGCTTTGTTCTCTCTCTAGGCCGATGCTTATTTAGAATTGGCTTTGTTCTCTCTCTGGGACGATGCTGATTTAGAATTGGCTTTGTTCTCTCTCTCTAAGCCGGTGCTGATTTAGAATTGGCTTTGTTCTCTCTCTAGGCCGATGCTTATTTAGAATTGGCTTTGTTCTCTCTCTAGGCCGATGCTTATTTAGAATTGGCTTTGTTCTCTCTCTCTCTAGACCGTTGCTGATTTAGAATTGGCTTTGTTCTCTCTCTCTAAGCCGGTGCTGATTTAGAATTGGCTTTGTTCTCTCTCTAGGACGGTGTTGATTTTGAATTGGCTTTGTTCTCTCTAGGACGATGCTGATTTAGAATTGGCTTTGTTCTCTCTCTCTAAGCCGGTGCTGATTTAGAATTGGCTTTGTTCTCTCTAGGCCGATGCTTATTTAGAATTGGCTTTGTTCTCTCTCTGGGACGATGCTGATTTAGAATTGGCTTTGTTCTCTCTCTCTAAGCCGGTGCTTATTTAGAATTGGCTTTGTTCTCTCTCTAGGACGATGCTGATTTGGAATTGGCTTTGTTCTCTCTCTAGGACGATGCTGATTTAGAATTGGCTTTGTTCTCTCTCTAGGCCGATGCTGATTTGGAATTGGCTTTGTTCTCTCTCTAGGACGATGCTGATTTAGAATTGGCTTTGTTCTCTCTCTAGGACGATTCTGATTTAGAATTGTCTTTGTTCTCTCTCTAAGCCGGTGCTGATTTAGAATTGGCTTTGTTCTCTCTCTCTAGGACGATGCTGATTTAGAATTGGCTTTGTTCTCTCTCTAGGACGATGCTGATTTAAAATTGGCTTTGTTCTCTCTCTAGGCGATGCTGATTTAGAATTGGCTTTGTTCTCTCTAGGCCGATGCTTATTTAGAATTGGCTTTGTTCTCTCTCTAGGACGATGCTGATTTAGAATTGGCTTTGTTCTCTCTCTAGGACGATGCTGATTTAGAATTGGCTTTGTTCTCTCTAGGGCGATGCTGATTTAGAATTGGCTTTGTTCTCTCTCTAGGACGATGCTGATTTAGAATTGGCTTTGTTCTCTCTCTCTAAGCCGGTGCTGATTTAGAATTGGCTTTGTTCTCTCTCTCTAGGCCGATGCTTATTTAGAATTGGCTTTGTTCTCTCTCTAGGACGATGCTGATTTAGAATTGGCTTTGTTCTCTCTAGGACGATGCTGATTTAGAATTGGCTTTGTTCTCTCTAGGACGATGCTGATTTAGAATTGGCTTTGTTCTCTCTCTCTAAGCCGGTGCTGATTTAGAATTGGCTTTGTTCTCTCTAGGCCGATGCTTATTTAGAATTGGCTTTGTTCTCTCTCTGGGACGATGCTGATTTAGAATTGGCTTTGTTCTCTCTCTCTAAGCCGGTGCTTATTTAGAATTGGCTTTGTTCTCTCTCTAGGACGATGCTGATTTGGAATTGGCTTTGTTCTCTCTCTAGGACGATGCTGATTTAGAATTGGCTTTGTTCTCTCTCTAGGCCGATGCTGATTTGGAATTGGCTTTGTTCTCTCTCTAGGACGATGCTGATTTAGAATTGGCTTTGTTCTCTCTCTCTAAGCCGGTGCTGATTTAGAATTGGCTTTGTTCTCTCTAGGCCGATGCTGATTTAGAATTGGCTTTGTTCTCTCTCTCTAAGCCGGTGCTGATTTAGAATTGGCTTTGTTCTCTCTAGGCCGATGCTTATTTAGAATTGGCTTTGTTCTCTCTCTAGGACGATGCTTATTTAGAATTGGCTTTGTTCTCTCTCTACACCGATGCTGATTTAGAATTGGCTTTGTTCTCTCTCTCTCTAGACCGTTGCTGATTTAGAATTGGCTTTGTTCTCTCTCTCTCTAGACCGTTGCTGATTTAGGATTGGCTTTGTTCTCTCTCTCTAGGACGATGCTGATTTAGAATTGGCTTTGTTCTCTCTCTAGGACGATTCTGATTTAGAATTGGCTTTTTTCTCTCTAGGACGAGGCTGATTTAGAATTGGCGTTGTTCTCTCTCTCTAAGCCGATGCTGATTTAGAATTGGCTTTGTTCTCTCTCTAGGACGATGCTGATTTGGAATTGGCTTTGTTCTCTCTCTAGGACGATGCTGATTTAGGATTGGCTTTGTTCTCTCTAGGACGATTCTGATTTAGAATTGGCTTTGTTCTCTCTCTAGGACGATTCTGATTTAGAATTGGCTTTGTTCTCTCTAGGACGATGTTGATTTAGAATTGGCTTTGATCTCTCTCTAGGCCGATGCTGATTTAGAATTGGCTTTGTTCTCTCTAGGACGATGCTTATTTAGAATTGGCTTTGTTCTCTCTCTCTAGGCCGATGCTGATTTAGAATTGGCTTTGTTCTCTCTCTAGGACGATGCTGATTTGGAATTGGCGTTGTTCTCTCTCTTTAGGCCGGTGCTGATTTAGAATTGGCTTTGTTCTCTCTCTAGGCCGATGCTGATTTAGAATTGGTTTTGTTCTCTCTAGGACGATGCTGATTTAGAATTGGCTTTGTTCTCTCTCTCTAGGCCGATGCTGATTTAGAATTGGCTTTGTTCTCTCTCTAGGACGATGCTGATTTGGAATTGGCGTTGTTCTCTCTCTTTAGGCCGGTGCTGATTTAGAATTGGCTTTGTTCTCTCTCTCTAGGACGATGCTGATTTAGAATTGGCTTTGTTCTCTCTAGGACGATGCTGATTTAGAATTGGCTTTGTTCTCTCTCTAGGACGATGCTGATTTGGAATTGGCGTTGTTCTCTCTCTAGGCCGATGCTTATTTAGAATTGGCTTTGTTCTCTCTAGGACGATGCTGATTTAGAATTGGCTTTGTTCTCTCTCTAGGACGATTCTGATTTAGAATTGACTTTGTTCTCTCTAGGACGATGCTGATTTAGAATTGGCTTTGTTCTCTCTCTAGGACGATGCTGATTTAGAATTGGCTTTGTTCTCTCTAGGACGATGCTGATTTGGAATTGGCGTTGTTCTCTCTCTTTAGGCCGGTGCTGATTTAGAATTGTCTTCGTTCTCTCTCTAGGACGATGCTGATTTAGAATTGTCTTCGTTCTCTCTCTGGGACGATGCTGATTTAGAATTGGCTTTGTTCTCTCTCTCTAGGACGATGCTGATTTAGAATTGGCTTTGTTCTCTCTCTCTAGGACGATGCTGATTTAGAATTGGCTTTGTTCTCTCTAGGACGATGCTGATTTAGAATTGGCTTTGTTCTCTCTCTAGGACGATGCTGATTTGGAATTGGCTTTGTTCTCTCTCTTTAGGCCGGTGCTGATTTAGAATTGGCTTTGTTCTCTCTCTCTAGGACGATGCTGATTTAGAATTGGCTTTGTTCTCTCTCTAGGACGGTGTTGATTTAGAATTGGCTTTGTTCTCTCTCTAGGACGATGCTGATTTGGAATTGGCGTTGTTCTCTCTCTTTAGGCCGGTGCTGATTTAGAATTGTCTTCGTTCTCTCTCTAGGACGATGCTGATTTAGAATTGTCTTCGTTCTCTCTCTGGGACGATGCTGATTTAGAATTGGCTTTGTTCTCTCTCTCTAGGACGATGCTGATTTAGAATTGTCTTCGTTCTCTCTCTAAGCCGGTGCTGATTTAGAATTGGCTTTGTTCTCTCTCTGGGACGATGCTGATTTAGAATTGGCTTTGTTCTCTCTAGGACGATGCTGATTTAGAATTGGCTTTGTTCTCTCTAGGACGATGCTGATTTAGAATTGGCTTTGTTCTCTCTAGGACGATGCTGATTTAGAATTGGCTTTGTTCTCTCTCTAGGACGATGCTGATTTAGAATTGGCTTTGTTCTCTCTCTAGGACGATGCTGATTTAGAATTGGCTTTGTTCTCTCTCTAGGACGATGCTGATTTAGAATTGGCTTTGTTCTCTCTCTAGGACGATGCTGATTTAGAATTGTCTTCGTTCTCTCTCTAGGACGATGCTGATTTAGAATTGGCTTTGTTCTCTCTCTCTAGGACGATGCTGATTTAGAATTGTCTTCGTTCTCTCTCTAGGACGATGCTGATTTAGAATTGGCTTTGTTCTCTCTCTCTAGGACGATGCTGATTTAGAATTGACTTTGTTCTCTCTAGGGCGATGCTGATTTAGAATTGGCTTTGTTCTCTCTCTAGGACGATGCTGATTTAGAATTGGCTTTGTTTTCTCTCTAAGCCGGTGCTGATTTAGAATTGGCTTTGTTCTCTCTAGGCCGATGCTTATTTAGAATTGGCTTTGTTCTCTCTCTAGGACGATGCTGATTTAGAATTGGCTTTGTTCTCTCTAGGCCGGTGCTGATTTGGAATTGGCTTTGTTCTCTCTCTCTAGGACGATGCTGATTTAGAATTGTCTTCGTTCTCTCTCTAGGACGATGCTGATTTAGAATTGGCTTTGTTCTCTCTCTCTAGGACGATGCTGATTTAGAATTGACTTTGTTCTCTCTAGGGCGATGCTGATTTAGAATTGGCTTTGTTCTCTCTCTAGGACGATGCTGATTTAGAATTGGCTTTGTTCTCTCTCTAAGCCGGTGCTGATTTAGAATTGGCTTTGTTCTCTCTAGGCCGATGCTTATTTAGAATTGGCTTTGTTCTCTCTCTAGGACGATGCTGATTTAGAATTGGCTTTGTTCTCTCTCTAGGACGATGCTGATTTGGAATTGGCTTTGTTCTCTCTCTTTAGGCCGGTGCTGATTTAGAATTGGCTTTGTTCTCTCTCTCTAGGACGATGCTGATTTAGAATTGGCTTTGTTCTCTCTCTAGGACGATGCTGATTTAGAATTGGCTTTGTTCTCTCTCTCTAGGACGATGCTGATTTAGAATTGTCTTCGTTCTCTCTCTAAGCCGGTGCTGATTTAGAATTGGCTTTGTTCTCTCTAGGCCGATGCTTATTTAGAATTGGCTTTGTTCTCTCTCTCTAGGACGATGCTGATTTAGAATTGTCTTCGTTCTCTCTCTAGGACGATGCTGATTTATAATTGGCTTTGTTCTCTCTCTAGGACGATGCTGATTTAGAATTGTCTTCGTTCTCTCTCTAAGCCGGTGCTGATTTAGAATTGGCTTTGTTCTCTCTAGGCCGATGCTTATTTAGAATTGGCTTTGTTCTCTCTCTAGGACGATGCTGATTTAGAATTGGCTTTGTTCTCTCTCTAGGACGATGCTGATTTGGAATTGGCTTTGTTCTCTCTCTTTAGGCCGGTGCTGATTTAGAATTGGCTTTGTTCTCTCTCTCTAGGACGATGCTGATTTAGAATTGGCTTTGTTCTCTCTCTAGGACGATGCTGATTTGGAATTGGCTTTGTTCTCTCTCTAGGACGATGCTGATATGGAATTGGCTTTGTTCTCTCTCTTTAGGCCGGTGCTGATTTAGAATTGGCTTTGTTCTCTCTCTCTAGGACGATGCTGATTTAGAATTGGCTTTGTTCTCTCTCTAGGACGATGCTGATTTGGAATTGGCTTTGTTCTCTCTCTAGGACGATGCTGATTTGGAATTGGCTTTGTTCTCTCTCTAGGACGATGCTGATTTAGAATTGGCTTTGTTCTCTCTCTGGGACGATGCTGATTTAGAATTGGCTTTGTTCTCTCTCTAGGGCGATGCTGATTTAGAATTGGCTTTGTTCTCTCTAGGACGATGCTGATTTAGAATTGGCTTTGTTCTCTCTCTAGGACGATGCTGATTTGGAATTGGCTTTGTTCTCTCTCTTTAGGCCGGTGCTGATTTAGAATTGGCTTTGTTCTCTCTAGGACGATGCTGATTTAGAATTGGCTTTGTTCTCTTTCTAGGACGATGCTTATTTAGAATTGGCTTTGTTCTCTCTCTAGGCCGATGCTGATTTGGAATTGGCTTTGTTCTCTCTAGGACGATGTTGATTTAGAATTGGCTTTGTTCTCTCTAGGACGATGCTGATTTAGAATTGGCTTTGTTCTCTCTCTAGGCCGATGCTGATTTGGAATTGGCTTTGTTCTCTCTCTCTAGGACGGTGTTGATTTAGAATTGGCTTTGTTCTCTCTCTAGGACGATTCTGATTTAGAATTGGCTTTGTTCTCTCTAGGACGATGCTGATTTAGAATTGGCTTTGTTCTCTCTCTAGGACGATGCTGATTTGGAATTGGCTTTGTTCTCTCTCTCTAGGCCGGTGCTGATTTAGAATTGGCTTTGTTCTCTCTAGGCCGATGCTTATTTAGAATTGGCTTTGTTCTCTCTCTAGGACGATGCTGATTTAGAATTGGCTTTGTTCTCTCTCTAGGACGATGCTGATTTAGAATTGGCTTTGTTCTCTCTCTAGGACGATGCTGATTTGGAATTGGCTTTGTTCTCTCTCTTTGGGCCGGTGCTGATTTAGAATTGGCTTTGTTCTCTCTCTAGACCGATGCTGATTTAGAATTGGCTTTGTTCTCTCTCTAGGACGATGCTGATTTAGAATTGGCTTTGTTCTCTCTCTAGGCCGATGCTTATTTAGAATTGGCTTTGTTCTCTCTCTAGGCCGATGCTTATTTAGAATTGGCTTTGTTCTCTCACTAGGACGGTGCTGATTTAGAATTGGCTTTGTTCTCTCTCTAGGACGATTCTGATTTAGAATTGGCTTTGTTCTCTCTCTAGGCCGATGCTTATTTAGAATTGGCTTTGTTCTCTCTCTAGGACGATGCTGATTTAGAATTGGCTTTGTTCTCTCTCTAGGCCGATGCTTATTTAGAATTGGCTTTGTTCTCTCTCTAGGACGATGCTTATTTAGAATTGGCTTTGTTCTCTCTCTAGGACGATGCTGATTTAGAATTGGCTTTGTTCTCTCTCTAGGCCGATGCTTATTTAGAATTGGCTTTGTTCTCTCTCTAGGACGATGCTGATTTAGAATTGGCTTTGTTCTCTCTCTAGGGCGATTCTGATTTAGAATTGGCTTTGTTCTCTCTCTAGTCCGTTGCTGATTTAGAATTGGCTTTGTTCTCTCTCTAGGACGATTCTGATTTAGAATTGGCTTTGTTCTCTCTCTAGGCCGATGCTTATTTAGAATTGGCTTTGTTCTCTCTCTAGGACGATGCTGATTTAGAATTGGCTTTGTTCTCTCTCTAGGCCGATGCTTATTTAGAATTGGCTTTGTTCTCTCTCTAGGGCGATTCTGATTTAGAATTGGCTTTGTTCTCTCTCTAGTCCGTTGCTGATTTAGAATTGGCTTTGTTCTCTCTCTCTAGGCCGATGCTTATTTAGAATTGGCTTTGTTCTCTCTCTAGGACGGTGTTGATTTAGAATTGGCTTTGTTCTCTCTCTAGGACGATGCTGATTTAGAATTGGCTTTGTTCTCTCTATGACGATGCTGATTAAGAATTGGCTTTGTTCTCTCTCTTTAGGCCGGTGCTGATTTAGAATTGGCTTTGTTCTCTCTCTCTAGGCCGGTGCTGATTTAGAATTGGCTTTGTTCTCTCTCTAGGACGATGCTGATTTGGAATTGGCTTTGTTCTCTCTCTAGGACGATTCTGATTTAGAATTGGCTTTGTTCTCTCTCTAGGCCGATGCTGATTTGGAATTGGCTTTGTTCTCTCTCTGGGACGATGCTGATTTAGAATTGGCTTTGTTCTCTCTCTCTAGGACGGTGCTGATTTAGAATTGGCTTTGTTCTCTCTCTAGGACGATGCTGATTTGGAATTGGCTTTGTTCTCTCTCTAGGACGATGCTGATTTAGAATTGGCTTTGTTCTCTCTCTAGGACGATGCTGATTTAGAATTGGCTTTGTTCTCTCTCTAGGCCGATGCTTATTTAGAATTGGCTTTGTTCTCTCTCTAGGACGATTCTGATTTAGAATTGGCTTTGTTCTCTCTCTAGGCCGATTCTGATTTAGAATTGTCTTCGTTCTCTCTCTCTCTAGACCTTTGCTGATTTAGAATTGGCTTTGTTCTCTCTCTAGGCCGATGCTGATTTAGAATTGGCTTTGTTCTCTCTCTAGGACGATTCTGATTTAGAATTGGCTTTGTTCTCTCTCTAGGACGATTCTGATTTAGAATTGTCTTCGTTCTCTCTCTCTCTAGACCTTTGCTGATTTAGAATTGGCTTTGTTCTCTCTCTAGGCCGATGCTGATTTAGAATTGGCTTTGTTCTCTCTCTAGGACGATTCTGATTTAGAATTGGCTTTGTTCTCTCTCTAGGCCGATGCTGATTTAGAATTGGCTTTGTTCTCTCTCTCTAAGCCGGTGCTTATTTAGAATTGGCTTTGTTCTCTCTCTCTAAGCCGGTGCTTATTTAGAATTGGCTTTGTTCTCTCTCTCTAAGCCGGTGCTTATTTAGAATTGGCTCTGTTCTCTCTCTAGGACGATTCTGATTTAGAATTGGCTTTGTTCTCTCTCTAGGCCGATGCTGATTTAGAATTGGCTTTGTTCTCTCTCTAAGCCGGTGCTTATTTAGAATTGGCTTTGTTCTCTCTCTCTAAGCCGGTGCTTATTTAGAATTGGCTTTGTTCTCTCTCTAGGACGATTCTGATTTAGAATTGGCTTTGTTCTCTCTCTAGGCCGATGCTGATTTAGAATTGGCTTTGTTCTCTCTCTCTAAGCCGGTGCTTATTTAGAATTGGCTTTGTTCTCTCTCTCTAAGCCGGTGCTTATTTAGAATTGGCTTTGTTCTCTCTCTCTAAGCCGGTGCTTATTTAGAATTGGCTTTGTTCTCTCTCTAGGACGATTCTGATTTAGAATTGGCTTTGTTCTCTCTCTAGGCCGATGCTGATTTAGAATTGGCTTTGTTCTCTCTCTAAGCCGGTGCTTATTTAGAATTGGCTTTGTTCTCTCTCTCTAAGCCGGTGCTTATTTAGAATTGGCTTTGTTCTCTCTCTAGGACGATTCTGATTTAGAATTGGCTTTGTTCTCTCTCTAGGCCGATGCTGATTTAGAATTGGCTTTGTTCTCTCTCTCTAAGCCGGTGCTTATTTAGAATTGGCTTTGTTCTCTCTCTCTAAGCCGGTGCTTATTTAGAATTGGCTTTGTTCTCTCTCTCTAAGCCGGTGCTTATTTAGAATTGGCTTTGTTCTCTCTCTAGGACGATTCTGATTTAGAATTGGCTTTGTTCTCTCTCTCTAAGCCGGTGCTTATTTAGAATTGGCTTTGTTCTCTCTCTCTAAGCCGGTGCTTATTTAGAATTGGCTTTGTTCTCTCTCTCTAAGCCGGTGCTTATTTAGAATTGGCTTTGTTCTCTCTCTAGGCCGATGCTGATTTAGAATTGGCTTTGTTCTCTCTCTCTAAGCCGGTGCTTATTTAGAATTGGCTTTGTTCTCTCTCTCTAAGCCGGTGCTTATTTAGAATTGGCTTTGTTCTCTCTCTCTAAGCCGGTGCTTATTTAGAATTGGCTTTGTTCTCTCTCTAGGACGATTCTGATTTAGAATTGGCTTTGTTCTCTCTCTCTAAGCCGGTGCTTATTTAGAATTGGCTTTGTTCTCTCTCTCTAAGCCGGTGCTTATTTAGAATTGGCTTTGTTCTCTCTCTCTAAGCCGGTGCTTATTTAGAATTGGCTTTGTTCTCTCTCTCTAAGCCGGTGCTTATTTAGAATTGGCTTTGTTCTCTCTCTAGGACGATTCTGATTTAGAATTGGCTTTGTTCTCTCTCTCTAAGCCGGTGCTTATTTAGAATTGGCTTTGTTCTCTCTCTCTAAGCCGGTGCTTATTTAGAATTGGCTTTGTTCTCTCTCTAGGACGATTCTGATTTAGAATTGGCTTTGTTCTCTCTCTAGGACGATGCTGATTTAGAATTGGCTTTGTTCTCTCTCTCTAGGACGATTCTGATTTAGAATTGGCTTTGTTCTCTCTCTCTAGGACGATTCTGATTTAGAATTGGCTTTGTTCTCTCTCTAAGCCGGTGCTTATTTAGAATTGGCTTTGTTCTCTCTCTAGGACGATGCTGATTTAGAATTGGCTTTGTTCTCTCTCTCTAGGACGATGCTGATTTAGAATTGGCTTTGTTCTCTCTCTCAAGGACGATGCTGATTTAGAATTGGCTTTGTTCTCTCTCTAGGACGATTCTGATTTAGAATTGGCTTTGTTCTCTCTCTAGGACGATTCTGATTTAGAATTGGCTTTGTTCTCTCTAGGACGATGCTGATTTAGAATTGGCTTTGTTCTCTCTCTAGGCCGATGCTGATTGAGAATTGGCTTTGTTCTCTCTCTCTAAGCCGGTGCTTATTTAGAATTGGCTTTGTTCTCTCTCTAGGACGATTCTGATTTAGAATTGGCTTTGTTCTCTCTCTAAGCCGTTGCTGATTTAGAATTGGCTTTGTTCTCTCTCTCTAGGACGATGCTGATTTAGAATTGGCTTTGTTCTCTCTCTGGGACGATGCTGATTTAGAATTGGCTTTGTTCTCTCTCTAGGACGATGCTGATTTAGAATTGGCTTTGTTCTCTCTCTAGGACGATGCTGATTTAGAATTGGCTTTGTTCTCTCTCTCTCTCTAGACCGTTGCTGATTTGGAATTGGCTTTGTTCTCTCTCTCTAGAACGATGCTGATTTAGAATTGGCTTTGTTCTCTCTCTCTCTCTAGACCGTTGCTGATTTGGAATTGGCTTTGTTCTCTCTCTCTAGAACGATGCTGATTTAGAATTGGCTTTGTTCTCTCTCTCTCTCTAGACCGTTGCTGATTTGGAATTGGCTTTGTTCTCTCTCTCTAGAACGATGCTGATTTAGAATTGACTTTGTTCTCTCTAGGACGATTCTGATTTAGAATTGGCTTTGTTCTCTCTCTAGGACGATTCTGATTTAGAATTGGCTTTGTTCTCTCTCTAGGACGATGCTGATTTAGAATTGGCTTTGTTCTCTCTCTAGGACGATTCTGATTTAGAATTGGCTTTGTTCTCTCTCTAGGACGATGCTGATTTAGAATTGGCTTTGTTCTCTCTCTCTAAGCCGGTGCTTATTTAGAATTGGCTTTGTTCTCTCTCTAGGCCGATGCTGATTTAGAATTGGCTTTGTTCTCTCTCTAAGCCGTTGCTTATTTAGAATTGGCTTTGTTCTCTCTCTCTAGGACGATTCTGATTTAGAATTGGCTTTGTTCTCTCTAGGACGATGCTGATTTAGAATTGGCTTTGTTCTCTCTCTAGGCCGATGCTGATTGAGAATTGGCTTTGTTCTCTCTCTCTAAGCCGGTGCTTATTTAGAATTGGCTTTGTTCTCTCTCTAGGACGATTCTGATTTAGAATTGGCTTTGTTCTCTCTCTAAGCCGTTGCTGATTTAGAATTGGCTTTGTTCTCTCTCTCTAGGACGATGCTGATTTAGAATTGGCTTTGTTCTCTCTCTAGGACGATTCTGATTTAGAATTGGCTTTGTTCTCTCTCTAGGACGATTCTGAATTAGAATTGGCTTTGTTCTCTCTCTAGGACGGTGCTGATTTAGAATTGGCTTTGTTCTCTCTCTAGGACGGTGCTGATTTAGAATTGGCTTTGTTCTCTCTCTCTAAGCCGGTGCTTATTTAGAATTGGCTTTGTTCTCTCTCTAGGACGATTCTGATTTAGAATTGGCTTTGTTCTCTCTCTAGGACGATGCTGATTTAGAATTGGCTTTGTTCTCTCTCTAAGCCGGTGCTTATTTAGAATTGGCTTTGTTCTCTCTCTAGGACGATTCTGATTTAGAATTGGCTTTGTTCTCTCTCTAGGACGATGCTGATTTAGAATTGGCTTTGTTCTCTCTCTAGGACGATTCTGATTTAGAATTGGCTTTGTTCTCTCTCTAGGACGATTCTGAATTAGAATTGGCTTTGTTCTCTCTCTAGGACGGTGCTGATTTAGAATTGGCTTTGTTCTCTCTCTGGGACGATGCTGATTTAGAATTGGCTTTGTTCTCTCTCTCTAAGCCGTTGCTGATTTAGAATTGGCTTTGTTCTCTCTCTCTAGGACGATGCTGATTTAGAATTGGCTTTGTTCTCTCTCTAGGACGATTCTGATTTAGAATTGGCTTTGTTCTCTCTCTAGGACGATTCTGATTTAGAATTGGCTTTGTTCTCTCTCTAAGCCGTTGCTGATTTAGAATTGGCTTTGTTCTCTCTCTCTAGGACGATGCTGATTTAGAATTGGCTTTGTTCTCTCTCTAGGACGATTCTGATTTAGAATTGGCTTTGTTCTCTCTCTCTAGGACGATGCTGATTTAGAATTGGCTTTGTTCTCTCTCTAGGACGGTGCTGATTTAGAATTGGCTTTGTTCTCTCTCTAGGACGGTGCTGATTTAGAATTGGCTTTGTTCTCTCTCTAGGCCGATGCTGATTTGGAATTGGCTTTGTTCTCTCTCTAGGCCGATGCTTATTTAGAATTGGCTTTGTTCTCTCTCTAGGACGATGCTGATTTAGAATTGGCTTTGTTCTCTCTCTAGGCCGATGCTGATTTGGAATTGGCTTTGTTCTCTCTCTCTAGGACGATGCTTATTTAGAATTGGCTTTGTTCTCTCTCTAGGACGATTCTGATTTAGAATTGGCTTTGTTCTCTCTCTAGGCCGATGCTTATTTAGAATTGGCTTTGTTCTCTCTCTAGGACGATGCTGATTTAGAATTGGCTTTGTTCTCTCTCTAGGCCGATTCTTATTTAGACTTGGCTTTGTTCTCTCTCTCTAGGACGGTGCTGATTTAGAATTGGCTTTGTTCTCTCTCTAGGACGGTGCTGATTTAGAATTGGCTTTGTTCTCTCTCTAGGCCGATGCTGATTTGGAATTGGCTTTGTTCTCTCTCAGGGACGATGCTGATTTAGAATTGGCTTTGTTCTCTCTCTCTAGGACGATGCTGATTTAGAATTGGCTTTGTTCTCTCTCTAGGACGATGCTTATTTAGAATTGGCTTTGTTCTCTCTCTAGGACGATGCTGATTTAGAATTGACTTTGTTCTCTCCAGGACGATGCTGATTTAGAATTGGCTTTGTTCTCTCTCTAGGACGATACTGATTTAGAATTGGCTTTGTTCTCTCTCTAGGACGGTGTTGATTTAGAATTGGCTTTGTTCTCTCTCTCTAGGACGATGCTGATTTAGAATTAGCTTTGTTCTCTCTCTAGGACGATGCTGATTTAGAATTGGCTTTGTTCTCTCTCTAGGACGATGCTGATTTAGAATTGGCTTTGTTCTCTCTCTAGGACGATTCTGATTTAGAATTGGCTTTGTTCTCTCTCTAGGCCGATGCTGATTTGGAATTGGCTTTGTTCTCTCTCTAAGCCGGTGCTTATTTAGAATTGGCTTTGTTCTCTCTCTAGGCCGATGCTGATTTGGAATTGGCTTTGTTCTCTCTCTGGGACGATGCTTATTTAGAATTGGCTTTGTTCTCTATCTAGGACGATTCTGATTTAGAATTGGCTTTGTTCTCTCTCTAGGCCGATGCTGATTTGGAATTGGCTTTGTTCTCTCTCTAAGCCGGTGCTTATTTAGAATTGGCTTTGTTCTCTCTCTAGGCCGATGCTGATTTGGAATTGGCTTTGTTCTCTCTCTGGGACGATGCTTATTTAGAATTGGCTTTGTTCTCTCTCTCTAGGACGGTGTTGATTTAGAATTGGCTTTGTTCTCTCTCTAGGACGATTCTGATTTAGAATTGGCTTTGTTCTCTCTCTAGGACGTTGCTGATTTGGAATTGGCTTTGTTCTCTCTCTAAGCCGGTGCTTATTTAGAATTGGCTTTGTTCTCTCTCTAGGACGATTCTGATTTAGAATTGGCTTTGTTCTCTCTCTAGGCCGATGCTGATTTGGAATTGGCTTTGTTCTCTCTCTAAGCCGTTGCTTATTTAGAATTGGCTTTGTTCTCTCTCTAGGACGATTCTGATTTAGAATTGGCTTTGTTCTCTCTCTAGGCCGATGCTGATTTGGAATTGGCTTTGTTCTCTCTCTAAGCCGGTGCTTATTTAGAATTGGCTTTGTTCTCTCTCTAGGCCGATGCTGATTTGGAATTGGCTTTGTTCTCTCTCTGGGATGATGCTTATTTAGAATTGGCTTTGTTCTCTCTCTCTAGGACGGTGTTGATTTAGAATTGGCTTTGTTCTCTCTCTAGGACGATGCTGATTTGGAATTGGCTTTGTTCTCTCTCTAAGCCGGTGCTTATTTAGAATTGGCTTTGTTCTCTCTCTAGGCCGATGCTGATTTGGAATTGGCTTTGTTCTCTCTCTAAGCCGGTGCTTATTTAGAATTGGCTTTGTTCTCTCTCTGGGACGATGCTTATTTAGAATTGGCTTTGTTCTCTCTCTAGGCCGATTCTGATTTAGAATTGGCTTTGTTCTCTCTCTAGGACGTTGCTGATTTGGAATTGGCTTTGTTCTCTCTCTAGGACGTTGCTGATTTGGAATTGGCTTTGTTCTCTCTCTAGGACGATGCTTATTTAGAATTGGCTTTGTTCTCTCTCTCTAAGCCGGTGCTTATTTAGAATTGGCTTTGTTCTCTCTCTAGGACGATTCTGATTTAGAATTGGCTTTGTTCTCTCTCTAGGCCGATGCTGATTTGGAATTGGCTTTGTTCTCTCTCTAAGCCGTTGCTTATTTAGAATTGGCTTTGTTCTCTCTCTAGGACGATTCTGATTTAGAATTGGCTTTGTTCTCTCTCTAGGACGTTGCTGATTTGGAATTGGCTTTGTTCTCTCTCTAAGCCGGTGCTTATTTAGAATTGGCTTTGTTCTCTCTCTAGGACGATTCTGATTTAGAATTGGCTTTGTTCTCTCTCTAGGACGTTGCTGATTTAGAATTGGCTTTGTTCTCTCTCTAGGCCGATGCTGATTTGGAATTGGCTTTGTTCTCTCTCTAAGCCGGTGCTTATTTAGAATTGGCTTTGTTCTCTCTCTAGGACGATTCTGATTTAGAATTGGCTTTGTTCTCTCTCTAGGCCGATGCTGATTTAGAATTGGCTTTGTTCTCTCTCTAGGACGATTCTGATTTAGAATTGGCTTTGTTCTCTCTCTAGGCCGATGCTGATTTAGAATTGGCTTTGTTCTCTCTCTCTAAGCCGGTGCTTATTTAGAATTGGCTTTGTTCTCTCTCTCTAAGCCGGTGCTTATTTAGAATTGGCTTTGTTCTCTCTCTCTAAGCCGGTGCTTATTTAGAATTGGCTTTGTTCTCTCTCTAGGACGATTCTGATTTAGAATTGGCTTTGTTCTCTCTCTAGGCCGATGCTGATTTAGAATTGGCTTTGTTCTCTCTCTAAGCCGGTGCTTATTTAGAATTGGCTTTGTTCTCTCTCTCTAAGCCGGTGCTTATTTAGAATTGGCTTTGTTCTCTCTCTAGGACGATTCTGATTTAGAATTGGCTTTGTTCTCTCTCTAGGCCGATGCTGATTTAGAATTGGCTTTGTTCTCTCTCTCTAAGCCGGTGCTTATTTAGAATTGGCTTTGTTCTCTCTCTCTAAGCCGGTGCTTATTTAGAATTGGCTTTGTTCTCTCTCTCTAAGCCGGTGCTTATTTAGAATTGGCTTTGTTCTCTCTCTAGGACGATTCTGATTTAGAATTGGCTTTGTTCTCTCTCTAAGACGATGCTGATTTAGAATTGGCTTTGTTCTCTCTCTAGGCCGATGCTTATTTAGAATTGGCTTTGTTCTCTCTCTAGGACGATGCTGATTTAGAATTGGCTTTGTTCTCTCTCTAGGACGATTCTGATTTAGAATTGGCTTTGTTCTCTCTCTAGGACGATTCTGATTTAGAATTGGCTTTGTTCTCTCTAGGACGATGCTGATTTAGAATTGGCTTTGTTCTCTCTCTAGGCCGATGCTGATTTAGAATTGGCTTTGTTCTCTCTCAGGGACGATGCTGATTTAGAATTGGCTTTGTTCTCTCTCTAGGACGTTGCTGATTTGGAATTGGCTTTGTTCTCTCTCTAAGCCGGTGCTTATTTAGAATTGGCTTTGTTCTCTCTCTAGGACGATGCGATTTAGAATTGGCTTTGTTCTCTCTCTAGGACGTTGCTGATTTGGAATTGGCTTTGTTCTCTCTCTAAGCCGGTGCTTATTTGGAATTGGCTTTGTTCTCTCTCTAGGACGATTCTGATTTAGAATTGGCTTTGTTCTCTCTCTCTAGGACGGTGCTGATTTAGAATTGGCTTTGTTCTCTCTCTAGGACGGTGCTGATTTAGAATTGGCTTTGTTCTCTCTCTAGGCCGATGCTGATTTGGAATTGGCTTTGTTCTCTCTCTAGGCCGATGCTTATTTAGAATTGGCTTTGTTCTCTCTCTAGGACGATGCTGATTTAGAATTGGCTTTGTTCTCTCTCTAAGCCGGTGCTTATTTAGAATTGGCTTTGTTCTCTCTCTAGGCCGATGCTGATTTGGAATTGGCTTTGTTCTCTCTCTCTAGGATGATGCTTATTTAGAATTGGCTTTGTTCTCTCTCTAGGACGATTCTGATTTAGAATTGGCTTTGTTCTCTCTCTAGGCCGATGCTTATTTAGAATTGGCTTTGTTCTCTCTCTAGGACGATGCTGATTTAGAATTGGCTTTGTTCTCTCTCTAGGCCGATGCTTATTTAGAATTGGCTTTGTTCTCTCTCTCTAGGACGGTGCTGATTTAGAATTGGCTTTGTTCTCTCTCTAGGACGGTGCTGATTTAGAATTGGCTTTGTTCTCTCTCTAGGCCGATGCTGATTTGGAATTGGCTTTGTTCTCTCTCAGGGACGATGCTGATTTAGAATTGGCTTTGTTCTCTCTCTCTAGGACGATGCTGATTTAGAATTGGCTTTGTTCTCTCTCTAGGACGATGCTTATTTAGAATTGGCTTTGTTCTCTCTAGGGCGATGCTGATTTAGAATTGGCTTTGTTCTCTCTCTAGGCCGATTCTGATTTAGAATTGGCTTTGTTCTCTCTCTAGGACGATGCTGATTTAGAATTGACTTTGTTCTCTCTAGGACGATGCTGATTTAGAATTGACTTTGTTCTCTCCAGGACGATGCTGATTTAGAATTGGCTTTGTTCTCTCTCTAGGACGATACTGATTTAGAATTGGCTTTGTTCTCTCTCTAGGACGGTGTTGATTTAGAATTGGCTTTGTTCTCTCTCTAGGACGATGCTGATTTAGAATTGGCTTTGTTCTCTCTCTAGGCCGATTCTGATTTAGAATTGGCTTTGTTCTCTCTCTAGGACGATGCTGATTTAGAATTGACTTTGTTCTCTCTAGGACGATGCTGATTTAGAATTGACTTTGTTCTCTCCAGGACGATGCTGATTTAGAATTGGCTTTGTTCTCTCTCTAGGACGATACTGATTTAGAATTGGCTTTGTTCTCTCTCTAGGACGGTGTTGATTTAGAATTGGCTTTGTTCTCTCTCTCTAGGACGATGCTGATTTAGAATTGGCTTTGTTCTCTCTCTAGGACGATTCTGATTTAGAATTGGCTTTGTTCTCTCTCTAGGCCGATGCTGATTTGGAATTGGCTTTGTTCTCTCTCTAAGCCGGTGCTTATTTAGAATTGGCTTTGTTCTCTCTCTAGGCCGATGCTGATTTAGAATTGGCTTTGTTCTCTCTCTGGGACGATGCTTATTTAGAATTGGCTTTGTTCTCTATCTAGGACGATTCTGATTTAGAATTGGCTTTGTTCTCTCTCTAGGCCGATGCTGATTTGGAATTGGCTTTGTTCTCTCTCTAAGCCGGTGCTTATTTAGAATTGGCTTTGTTCTCTCTCTAGGCCGATGCTGATTTGGAATTGGCTTTGTTCTCTCTCTGGGACGATGCTTATTTAGAATTGGCTTTGTTCTCTCTCTCTAGGACGGTGTTGATTTAGAATTGGCTTTGTTCTCTCTCTAGGACGATTCTGATTTAGAATTGGCTTTGTTCTCTCTCTAGGCCGATGCTGATTTGGAATTGGCTTTGTTCTCTCTCTGGGACGATGCTTATTTAGAATTGGCTTTGTTCTCTCTCTCTAGGACGGTGCTGATTTAGAATTGGCTTTGTTCTCTCTCTAAGCCGGTGCTTATTTAGAATTGGCTTTGTTCTCTCTCTAGGACGATTCTGATTTAGAATTGGCTTTGTTCTCTCTCTAGGCCGATGCTGATTTGGAATTGGCTTTGTTCTCTCTCTAAGCCGGTGCTTATTTAGAATTGGCTTTGTTCTCTCTCTAGGACGATTCTGATTTAGAATTGGCTTTGTTCTCTCTCTCTAGGACGATGCTGATTTAGAATTGGCTTTGTTCTCTCTCTAGGCCGATGCTGATTTGGAATTGGCTTTGTTCTCTCTCTAAGCCGTTGCTTATTTAGAATTGGCTTTGTTCTCTCTCTAGGACGATTCTGATTTAGAATTGGCTTTGTTCTCTCTCTAGGCCGATGCTGATTTGGAATTGGCTTTGTTCTCTCTCTAAGCCGGTGCTTATTTAGAATTGGCTTTGTTCTCTCTCTAGGCCGATGCTGATTTGGAATTGGCTTTGTTCTCTCTCTGGGATGATGCTTATTTAGAATTGGCTTTGTTCTCTCTCTCTAAGCCGGTGCTTATTTAGAATTGGCTTTGTTCTCTCTCTAGGACGATTCTGATTTAGAATTGGCTTTGTTCTCTCTCTAGGACGATTCTGATTTAGAATTGGCTTTGTTCTCTCTCTAGGCCGATGCTGATTTGGAATTGGCTTTGTTCTCTCTCTAAGCCGGTGCTTATTTAGAATTGGCTTTGTTCTCTCTCTAGGCCGATGCTGATTTGGAATTGGCTTTGTTCTCTCTCTGGGATGATGCTTATTTAGAATTGGCTTTGTTCTCTCTCTCTAAGCCGGTGCTGATTTAGAATTGGCTTTGTTCTCTCTCTAGGCCGATGCTGATTTAGAATTGGCTTTGTTCTCTCTCTAGGCCGATGCTGATTTAGAATTGGCTTTGTTCTCTCTCTCTAGGACGGTGCTGATTTAGAATTGGCTTTGTTCTCTCTCTAGGACGGTGCTGATTTAGAATTGGCTTTGTTCTCTCTCTAGGCCGATGCTGATTTGGAATTGGCTTTGTTCTCTCTCTAGGACGATGCTGATTTAGAATTGGCTTTGTTCTCTCTCTAGGACGATGCTGATTTAGAATTGGCTTTGTTCTCTCTCTAGGACGATTCTGATTTAGAATTGGCTTTGTTCTCTCTCTAGGCCGATGCTGATTTGGAATTGGCTTTGTTCTCTCTCTAAGCCGGTGCTTATTTAGAATTGGCTTTGTTCTCTCTCTAGGCCGATGCTGATTTGGAATTGGCTTTGTTCTCTCTCTGGGACGATGCTTATTTAGAATTGGCTTTGTTCTCTATCTAGGACGATTCTGATTTAGAATTGGCTTTGTTCTCTCTCTAGGCCGATGCTGATTTGGAATTGGCTTTGTTCTCTCTCTAAGCCGGTGCTTATTTAGAATTGGCTTTGTTCTCTCTCTAGGCCGATGCTGATTTGGAATTGGCTTTGTTCTCTCTCTGGGACGATGCTTATTTAGAATTGGCTTTGTTCTCTCTAGGACGGTGTTGATTTAGAATTGGCTTTGTTCTCTCTCTAGGACGATTCTGATTTAGAATTGGCTTTGTTCTCTCTCTCTAGGACGATTCTGATTTAGAATTGGCTTTGTTCTCTCTCTAGGCCGATGCTGATTTGGAATTGGCTTTGTTCTCTCTCTAAGCCGGTGCTTATTTAGAATTGGCTTTGTTCTCTCTCTAGGCCGATGCTGATTTGGAATTGGCTTTGTTCTCTCTCTGGGACGATGCTTATTTAGAATTGGCTTTGTTCTCTCTCTAGGACGATGCTGATTTAGAATTGGCTTTGTTCTCTCTCTAGGACGTTGCTGATTTGGAATTGGCTTTGTTCTCTCTCTAAGCCGGTGCTTATTTAGAATTGGCTTTGTTCTCTCTCTAGGACGTTGCTGATTTGGAATTGGCTTTGTTCTCTCTCTAGGACGATGCTGATTTAGAATTGGCTTTGTTCTCTCTCTAGGACGATTCTGATTTAGAATTGGCTTTGTTCTCTCTCTAGGCCGATGCTGATTTGGAATTGGCTTTGTTCTCTCTCTAGGACGATGCTGATTTAGAATTGGCTTTGTTCTCTCTCTCTAGGACGATGCTGATTTAGAATTGGCTTTGTTCTCTCTCTAAGCCGTTGCTTATTTAGAATTGGCTTTGTTCTCTCTCTAGGACGTTGCTGATTTGGAATTGGCTTTGTTCTCTCTCTAAGCCGGTGCTTATTTGGAATTGGCTTTGTTCTCTCTCTAGGACGATTCTGATTTAGAATTGGCTTTGTTCTCTCTCTCTAGGACGGTGCTGATTTAGAATTGGCTTTGTTCTCTCTCTAGGACGGTGCTGATTTAGAATTGGCTTTGTTCTCTCTCTAGGCCGATGCTGATTTGGAATTGGCTTTGTTCTCTCTCTAGGCCGATGCTTATTTAGAATTGGCTTTGTTCTCTCTCTAGGACGATGCTGATTTAGAATTGGCTTTGTTCTCTCTCTAAGCCGGTGCTTATTTAGAATTGGCTTTGTTCTCTCTCTAGGCCGATGCTGATTTGGAATTGGCTTTGTTCTCTCTCTCTAGGATGATGCTTATTTAGAATTGGCTTTGTTCTCTCTCTAGGACGATTCTGATTTAGAATTGGCTTTGTTCTCTCTCTAGGCCGATGCTTATTTAGAATTGGCTTTGTTCTCTCTCTAGGACGATGCTGATTTAGAATTGGCTTTGTTCTCTCTCTAGGCCGATGCTTATTTAGAATTGGCTTTGTTCTCTCTCTCTAGGACGGTGCTGATTTAGAATTGGCTTTGTTCTCTCTCTAGGACGGTGCTGATTTAGAATTGGCTTTGTTCTCTCTCTAGGCCGATGCTGATTTGGAATTGGCTTTGTTCTCTCTCAGGGACGATGCTGATTTAGAATTGGCTTTGTTCTCTCTCTCTAGGACGATGCTGATTTAGAATTGGCTTTGTTCTCTCTCTAGGACGATGCTTATTTAGAATTGGCTTTGTTCTCTCTAGGGCGATGCTGATTTAGAATTGGCTTTGTTCTCTCTCTAGGCCGATTCTGATTTAGAATTGGCTTTGTTCTCTCTCTAGGACGATGCTGATTTAGAATTGACTTTGTTCTCTCTAGGACGATGCTGATTTAGAATTGACTTTGTTCTCTCCAGGACGATGCTGATTTAGAATTGGCTTTGTTCTCTCTCTAGGACGATACTGATTTAGAATTGGCTTTGTTCTCTCTCTAGGACGGTGTTGATTTAGAATTGGCTTTGTTCTCTCTCTAGGACGATGCTGATTTAGAATTGGCTTTGTTCTCTCTCTAGGCCGATTCTGATTTAGAATTGGCTTTGTTCTCTCTCTAGGACGATGCTGATTTAGAATTGACTTTGTTCTCTCTAGGACGATGCTGATTTAGAATTGACTTTGTTCTCTCTCTAGGCCGATTCTGATTTAGAATTGGCTTTGTTCTCTCTCTAGGACGATGCTGATTTAGAATTGACTTTGTTCTCTCTAGGACGATGCTGATTTAGAATTGACTTTGTTCTCTCCAGGACGATGCTGATTTAGAATTGGCTTTGTTCTCTCTCTAGGACGATACTGATTTAGAATTGGCTTTGTTCTCTCTCTAGGACGGTGTTGATTTAGAATTGGCTTTGTTCTCTCTCTCTAGGACGATGCTGATTTAGAATTGGCTTTGTTCTCTCTCTAGGACGATTCTGATTTAGAATTGGCTTTGTTCTCTCTCTAGGCCGATGCTGATTTGGAATTGGCTTTGTTCTCTCTCTAAGCCGGTGCTTATTTAGAATTGGCTTTGTTCTCTCTCTAGGCCGATGCTGATTTAGAATTGGCTTTGTTCTCTCTCTGGGACGATGCTTATTTAGAATTGGCTTTGTTCTCTATCTAGGACGATTCTGATTTAGAATTGGCTTTGTTCTCTCTCTAGGCCGATGCTGATTTGGAATTGGCTTTGTTCTCTCTCTAAGCCGGTGCTTATTTAGAATTGGCTTTGTTCTCTCTCTAGGCCGATGCTGATTTGGAATTGGCTTTGTTCTCTCTCTGGGACGATGCTTATTTAGAATTGGCTTTGTTCTCTCTCTCTAGGACGGTGTTGATTTAGAATTGGCTTTGTTCTCTCTCTAGGACGATTCTGATTTAGAATTGGCTTTGTTCTCTCTCTAGGCCGATGCTGATTTGGAATTGGCTTTGTTCTCTCTCTGGGACGATGCTTATTTAGAATTGGCTTTGTTCTCTCTCTCTAGGACGGTGCTGATTTAGAATTGGCTTTGTTCTCTCTCTAAGCCGGTGCTTATTTAGAATTGGCTTTGTTCTCTCTCTAGGACGATTCTGATTTAGAATTGGCTTTGTTCTCTCTCTAGGCCGATGCTGATTTGGAATTGGCTTTGTTCTCTCTCTAAGCCGGTGCTTATTTAGAATTGGCTTTGTTCTCTCTCTAGGACGATTCTGATTTAGAATTGGCTTTGTTCTCTCTCTCTAGGACGATGCTGATTTAGAATTGGCTTTGTTCTCTCTCTAGGCCGATGCTGATTTGGAATTGGCTTTGTTCTCTCTCTAAGCCGTTGCTTATTTAGAATTGGCTTTGTTCTCTCTCTAGGACGATTCTGATTTAGAATTGGCTTTGTTCTCTCTCTAGGCCGATGCTGATTTGGAATTGGCTTTGTTCTCTCTCTAAGCCGGTGCTTATTTAGAATTGGCTTTGTTCTCTCTCTAGGCCGATGCTGATTTGGAATTGGCTTTGTTCTCTCTCTGGGATGATGCTTATTTAGAATTGGCTTTGTTCTCTCTCTCTAAGCCGGTGCTTATTTAGAATTGGCTTTGTTCTCTCTCTAGGACGATTCTGATTTAGAATTGGCTTTGTTCTCTCTCTAGGACGATTCTGATTTAGAATTGGCTTTGTTCTCTCTCTAGGCCGATGCTGATTTGGAATTGGCTTTGTTCTCTCTCTAAGCCGGTGCTTATTTAGAATTGGCTTTGTTCTCTCTCTAGGCCGATGCTGATTTGGAATTGGCTTTGTTCTCTCTCTGGGATGATGCTTATTTAGAATTGGCTTTGTTCTCTCTCTCTAAGCCGGTGCTGATTTAGAATTGGCTTTGTTCTCTCTCTAGGCCGATGCTGATTTAGAATTGGCTTTGTTCTCTCTCTAGGCCGATGCTGATTTAGAATTGGCTTTGTTCTCTCTCTCTAGGACGGTGCTGATTTAGAATTGGCTTTGTTCTCTCTCTAGGACGGTGCTGATTTAGAATTGGCTTTGTTCTCTCTCTAGGCCGATGCTGATTTGGAATTGGCTTTGTTCTCTCTCTAGGACGATGCTGATTTAGAATTGGCTTTGTTCTCTCTCTAGGACGATGCTGATTTAGAATTGGCTTTGTTCTCTCTCTAGGACGATTCTGATTTAGAATTGGCTTTGTTCTCTCTCTAGGCCGATGCTGATTTGGAATTGGCTTTGTTCTCTCTCTAAGCCGGTGCTTATTTAGAATTGGCTTTGTTCTCTCTCTAGGCCGATGCTGATTTGGAATTGGCTTTGTTCTCTCTCTGGGACGATGCTTATTTAGAATTGGCTTTGTTCTCTATCTAGGACGATTCTGATTTAGAATTGGCTTTGTTCTCTCTCTAGGCCGATGCTGATTTGGAATTGGCTTTGTTCTCTCTCTAAGCCGGTGCTTATTTAGAATTGGCTTTGTTCTCTCTCTAGGCCGATGCTGATTTGGAATTGGCTTTGTTCTCTCTCTGGGACGATGCTTATTTAGAATTGGCTTTGTTCTCTCTAGGACGGTGTTGATTTAGAATTGGCTTTGTTCTCTCTCTAGGACGATTCTGATTTAGAATTGGCTTTGTTCTCTCTCTCTAGGACGATTCTGATTTAGAATTGGCTTTGTTCTCTCTCTAGGCCGATGCTGATT
This sequence comes from Nemertoderma westbladi, assembly GCA_032718475.1. Classification (NCBI taxonomy): domain Eukaryota; kingdom Metazoa; phylum Xenacoelomorpha; order Nemertodermatida; family Nemertodermatidae; genus Nemertoderma; species Nemertoderma westbladi. The sequence continues at coordinate 45,620 of JAUCBJ010000533.1, read as the reverse complement.
TGGAATTGGCTTTGTTCTCTCTCTAAGCCGGTGCTTATTTAGAATTGGCTTTGTTCTCTCTCTAGGCCGATGCTGATTTGGAATTGGCTTTGTTCTCTCTCTGGGACGATGCTTATTTAGAATTGGCTTTGTTCTCTCTCTAGGACGATGCTGATTTAGAATTGGCTTTGTTCTCTCTCTAGGACGTTGCTGATTTGGAATTGGCTTTGTTCTCTCTCTAAGCCGGTGCTTATTTAGAATTGGCTTTGTTCTCTCTCTAGGACGTTGCTGATTTGGAATTGGCTTTGTTCTCTCTCTAGGACGATGCTGATTTAGAATTGGCTTTGTTCTCTCTCTAGGACGATTCTGATTTAGAATTGGCTTTGTTCTCTCTCTAGGCCGATGCTGATTTGGAATTGGCTTTGTTCTCTCTCTAGGACGATGCTGATTTAGAATTGGCTTTGTTCTCTCTCTCTAGGACGATGCTGATTTAGAATTGGCTTTGTTCTCTCTCTAAGCCGTTGCTTATTTAGAATTGGCTTTGTTCTCTCTCTAGGACGTTGCTGATTTGGAATTGGCTTTGTTCTCTCTCTAAGCCGGTGCTTATTTGGAATTGGCTTTGTTCTCTCTCTAGGACGATTCTGATTTAGAATTGGCTTTGTTCTCTCTCTCTAGGACGGTGCTGATTTAGAATTGGCTTTGTTCTCTCTCTAGGACGGTGCTGATTTAGAATTGGCTTTGTTCTCTCTCTAGGCCGATGCTGATTTGGAATTGGCTTTGTTCTCTCTCTAGGCCGATGCTTATTTAGAATTGGCTTTGTTCTCTCTCTAGGACGATGCTGATTTAGAATTGGCTTTGTTCTCTCTCTAAGCCGGTGCTTATTTAGAATTGGCTTTGTTCTCTCTCTAGGCCGATGCTGATTTGGAATTGGCTTTGTTCTCTCTCTCTAGGATGATGCTTATTTAGAATTGGCTTTGTTCTCTCTCTAGGACGATTCTGATTTAGAATTGGCTTTGTTCTCTCTCTAGGCCGATGCTTATTTAGAATTGGCTTTGTTCTCTCTCTAGGACGATGCTGATTTAGAATTGGCTTTGTTCTCTCTCTAGGCCGATGCTTATTTAGAATTGGCTTTGTTCTCTCTCTCTAGGACGGTGCTGATTTAGAATTGGCTTTGTTCTCTCTCTAGGACGGTGCTGATTTAGAATTGGCTTTGTTCTCTCTCTAGGCCGATGCTGATTTGGAATTGGCTTTGTTCTCTCTCAGGGACGATGCTGATTTAGAATTGGCTTTGTTCTCTCTCTCTAGGACGATGCTGATTTAGAATTGGCTTTGTTCTCTCTCTAGGACGATGCTTATTTAGAATTGGCTTTGTTCTCTCTAGGGCGATGCTGATTTAGAATTGGCTTTGTTCTCTCTCTAGGCCGATTCTGATTTAGAATTGGCTTTGTTCTCTCTCTAGGACGATGCTGATTTAGAATTGACTTTGTTCTCTCTAGGACGATGCTGATTTAGAATTGACTTTGTTCTCTCCAGGACGATGCTGATTTAGAATTGGCTTTGTTCTCTCTCTAGGACGATACTGATTTAGAATTGGCTTTGTTCTCTCTCTAGGACGGTGTTGATTTAGAATTGGCTTTGTTCTCTCTCTAGGACGATGCTGATTTAGAATTGGCTTTGTTCTCTCTCTAGGCCGATTCTGATTTAGAATTGGCTTTGTTCTCTCTCTAGGACGATGCTGATTTAGAATTGACTTTGTTCTCTCTAGGACGATGCTGATTTAGAATTGACTTTGTTCTCTCTCTAGGCCGATGCTGATTTGGAATTGGCTTTGTTCTCTCTCTAGGACGATGCTGATTTAGAATTGGCTTTGTTCTCTCTCTAGGACGATGCTGATTTAGAATTGGCTTTGTTCTCTCTCTAGGACGATTCTGATTTAGAATTGGCTTTGTTCTCTCTCTAGGCCGATGCTGATTTGGAATTGGCTTTGTTCTCTCTCTAAGCCGGTGCTTATTTAGAATTGGCTTTGTTCTCTCTCTAGGCCGATGCTGATTTGGAATTGGCTTTGTTCTCTCTCTGGGACGATGCTTATTTAGAATTGGCTTTGTTCTCTATCTAGGACGATTCTGATTTAGAATTGGCTTTGTTCTCTCTCTAGGCCGATGCTGATTTGGAATTGGCTTTGTTCTCTCTCTAAGCCGGTGCTTATTTAGAATTGGCTTTGTTCTCTCTCTAGGCCGATGCTGATTTGGAATTGGCTTTGTTCTCTCTCTGGGACGATGCTTATTTAGAATTGGCTTTGTTCTCTCTAGGACGGTGTTGATTTAGAATTGGCTTTGTTCTCTCTCTAGGACGATTCTGATTTAGAATTGGCTTTGTTCTCTCTCTCTAGGACGATTCTGATTTAGAATTGGCTTTGTTCTCTCTCTAGGCCGATGCTGATTTGGAATTGGCTTTGTTCTCTCTCTAAGCCGGTGCTTATTTAGAATTGGCTTTGTTCTCTCTCTAGGCCGATGCTGATTTGGAATTGGCTTTGTTCTCTCTCTGGGACGATGCTTATTTAGAATTGGCTTTGTTCTCTCTCTAGGACGATGCTGATTTAGAATTGGCTTTGTTCTCTCTCTAGGACGTTGCTGATTTGGAATTGGCTTTGTTCTCTCTCTAAGCCGGTGCTTATTTAGAATTGGCTTTGTTCTCTCTCTAGGACGTTGCTGATTTGGAATTGGCTTTGTTCTCTCTCTAGGACGATGCTGATTTAGAATTGGCTTTGTTCTCTCTCTAGGACGATTCTGATTTAGAATTGGCTTTGTTCTCTCTCTAGGCCGATGCTGATTTGGAATTGGCTTTGTTCTCTCTCTAGGACGATGCTGATTTAGAATTGGCTTTGTTCTCTCTCTCTAGGACGATGCTGATTTAGAATTGGCTTTGTTCTCTCTCTAAGCCGTTGCTTATTTAGAATTGGCTTTGTTCTCTCTCTAGGACGTTGCTGATTTGGAATTGGCTTTGTTCTCTCTCTAAGCCGGTGCTTATTTGGAATTGGCTTTGTTCTCTCTCTAGGACGATTCTGATTTAGAATTGGCTTTGTTCTCTCTCTCTAGGACGGTGCTGATTTAGAATTGGCTTTGTTCTCTCTCTAGGACGGTGCTGATTTAGAATTGGCTTTGTTCTCTCTCTAGGCCGATGCTGATTTGGAATTGGCTTTGTTCTCTCTCTAGGCCGATGCTTATTTAGAATTGGCTTTGTTCTCTCTCTAGGACGATGCTGATTTAGAATTGGCTTTGTTCTCTCTCTAAGCCGGTGCTTATTTAGAATTGGCTTTGTTCTCTCTCTAGGCCGATGCTGATTTGGAATTGGCTTTGTTCTCTCTCTCTAGGATGATGCTTATTTAGAATTGGCTTTGTTCTCTCTCTAGGACGATTCTGATTTAGAATTGGCTTTGTTCTCTCTCTAGGCCGATGCTTATTTAGAATTGGCTTTGTTCTCTCTCTAGGACGATGCTGATTTAGAATTGGCTTTGTTCTCTCTCTAGGCCGATGCTTATTTAGAATTGGCTTTGTTCTCTCTCTCTAGGACGGTGCTGATTTAGAATTGGCTTTGTTCTCTCTCTAGGACGGTGCTGATTTAGAATTGGCTTTGTTCTCTCTCTAGGCCGATGCTGATTTGGAATTGGCTTTGTTCTCTCTCAGGGACGATGCTGATTTAGAATTGGCTTTGTTCTCTCTCTCTAGGACGATGCTGATTTAGAATTGGCTTTGTTCTCTCTCTAGGACGATGCTTATTTAGAATTGGCTTTGTTCTCTCTAGGGCGATGCTGATTTAGAATTGGCTTTGTTCTCTCTCTAGGCCGATTCTGATTTAGAATTGGCTTTGTTCTCTCTCTAGGACGATGCTGATTTAGAATTGACTTTGTTCTCTCTAGGACGATGCTGATTTAGAATTGACTTTGTTCTCTCCAGGACGATGCTGATTTAGAATTGGCTTTGTTCTCTCTCTAGGACGATACTGATTTAGAATTGGCTTTGTTCTCTCTCTAGGACGGTGTTGATTTAGAATTGGCTTTGTTCTCTCTCTAGGACGATGCTGATTTAGAATTGGCTTTGTTCTCTCTCTAGGCCGATTCTGATTTAGAATTGGCTTTGTTCTCTCTCTAGGACGATGCTGATTTAGAATTGACTTTGTTCTCTCTAGGACGATGCTGATTTAGAATTGACTTTGTTCTCTCCAGGACGATGCTGATTTAGAATTGGCTTTGTTCTCTCTCTAGGACGATACTGATTTAGAATTGGCTTTGTTCTCTCTCTAGGACGGTGTTGATTTAGAATTGGCTTTGTTCTCTCTCTCTAGGACGATGCTGATTTAGAATTGGCTTTGTTCTCTCTCTAGGACGATTCTGATTTAGAATTGGCTTTGTTCTCTCTCTAGGCCGATGCTGATTTGGAATTGGCTTTGTTCTCTCTCTAAGCCGGTGCTTATTTAGAATTGGCTTTGTTCTCTCTCTAGGCCGATGCTGATTTAGAATTGGCTTTGTTCTCTCTCTGGGACGATGCTTATTTAGAATTGGCTTTGTTCTCTATCTAGGACGATTCTGATTTAGAATTGGCTTTGTTCTCTCTCTAGGCCGATGCTGATTTGGAATTGGCTTTGTTCTCTCTCTAAGCCGGTGCTTATTTAGAATTGGCTTTGTTCTCTCTCTAGGCCGATGCTGATTTGGAATTGGCTTTGTTCTCTCTCTGGGACGATGCTTATTTAGAATTGGCTTTGTTCTCTCTCTCTAGGACGGTGTTGATTTAGAATTGGCTTTGTTCTCTCTCTAGGACGATTCTGATTTAGAATTGGCTTTGTTCTCTCTCTAGGCCGATGCTGATTTGGAATTGGCTTTGTTCTCTCTCTGGGACGATGCTTATTTAGAATTGGCTTTGTTCTCTCTCTCTAGGACGGTGCTGATTTAGAATTGGCTTTGTTCTCTCTCTAAGCCGGTGCTTATTTAGAATTGGCTTTGTTCTCTCTCTAGGACGATTCTGATTTAGAATTGGCTTTGTTCTCTCTCTAGGCCGATGCTGATTTGGAATTGGCTTTGTTCTCTCTCTAAGCCGGTGCTTATTTAGAATTGGCTTTGTTCTCTCTCTAGGACGATTCTGATTTAGAATTGGCTTTGTTCTCTCTCTCTAGGACGATGCTGATTTAGAATTGGCTTTGTTCTCTCTCTAGGCCGATGCTGATTTGGAATTGGCTTTGTTCTCTCTCTAAGCCGTTGCTTATTTAGAATTGGCTTTGTTCTCTCTCTAGGACGATTCTGATTTAGAATTGGCTTTGTTCTCTCTCTAGGCCGATGCTGATTTGGAATTGGCTTTGTTCTCTCTCTAAGCCGGTGCTTATTTAGAATTGGCTTTGTTCTCTCTCTAGGCCGATGCTGATTTGGAATTGGCTTTGTTCTCTCTCTGGGATGATGCTTATTTAGAATTGGCTTTGTTCTCTCTCTCTAAGCCGGTGCTTATTTAGAATTGGCTTTGTTCTCTCTCTAGGACGATTCTGATTTAGAATTGGCTTTGTTCTCTCTCTAGGACGATTCTGATTTAGAATTGGCTTTGTTCTCTCTCTAGGCCGATGCTGATTTGGAATTGGCTTTGTTCTCTCTCTAAGCCGGTGCTTATTTAGAATTGGCTTTGTTCTCTCTCTAGGCCGATGCTGATTTGGAATTGGCTTTGTTCTCTCTCTGGGATGATGCTTATTTAGAATTGGCTTTGTTCTCTCTCTCTAAGCCGGTGCTGATTTAGAATTGGCTTTGTTCTCTCTCTAGGCCGATGCTGATTTAGAATTGGCTTTGTTCTCTCTCTAGGCCGATGCTGATTTAGAATTGGCTTTGTTCTCTCTCTCTAGGACGGTGCTGATTTAGAATTGGCTTTGTTCTCTCTCTAGGACGGTGCTGATTTAGAATTGGCTTTGTTCTCTCTCTAGGCCGATGCTGATTTGGAATTGGCTTTGTTCTCTCTCTAGGACGATGCTGATTTAGAATTGGCTTTGTTCTCTCTCTAGGACGATGCTGATTTAGAATTGGCTTTGTTCTCTCTCTAGGACGATTCTGATTTAGAATTGGCTTTGTTCTCTCTCTAGGCCGATGCTGATTTGGAATTGGCTTTGTTCTCTCTCTAAGCCGGTGCTTATTTAGAATTGGCTTTGTTCTCTCTCTAGGCCGATGCTGATTTGGAATTGGCTTTGTTCTCTCTCTGGGACGATGCTTATTTAGAATTGGCTTTGTTCTCTATCTAGGACGATTCTGATTTAGAATTGGCTTTGTTCTCTCTCTAGGCCGATGCTGATTTGGAATTGGCTTTGTTCTCTCTCTAAGCCGGTGCTTATTTAGAATTGGCTTTGTTCTCTCTCTAGGCCGATGCTGATTTGGAATTGGCTTTGTTCTCTCTCTGGGACGATGCTTATTTAGAATTGGCTTTGTTCTCTCTAGGACGGTGTTGATTTAGAATTGGCTTTGTTCTCTCTCTAGGACGATTCTGATTTAGAATTGGCTTTGTTCTCTCTCTCTAGGACGATTCTGATTTAGAATTGGCTTTGTTCTCTCTCTAGGCCGATGCTGATTTGGAATTGGCTTTGTTCTCTCTCTAAGCCGGTGCTTATTTAGAATTGGCTTTGTTCTCTCTCTAGGCCGATGCTGATTTGGAATTGGCTTTGTTCTCTCTCTGGGACGATGCTTATTTAGAATTGGCTTTGTTCTCTCTCTAGGACGATGCTGATTTAGAATTGGCTTTGTTCTCTCTCTAGGACGTTGCTGATTTGGAATTGGCTTTGTTCTCTCTCTAAGCCGGTGCTTATTTAGAATTGGCTTTGTTCTCTCTCTAGGACGTTGCTGATTTGGAATTGGCTTTGTTCTCTCTCTAGGACGATGCTGATTTAGAATTGGCTTTGTTCTCTCTCTAGGACGATTCTGATTTAGAATTGGCTTTGTTCTCTCTCTAGGCCGATGCTGATTTGGAATTGGCTTTGTTCTCTCTCTAGGACGATGCTGATTTAGAATTGGCTTTGTTCTCTCTCTCTAGGACGATGCTGATTTAGAATTGGCTTTGTTCTCTCTCTAAGCCGTTGCTTATTTAGAATTGGCTTTGTTCTCTCTCTAGGACGATTCTGATTTAGAATTGGCTTTGTTCTCTCTCTAGGCCGATGCTGATTTGGAATTGGCTTTGTTCTCTCTCTAAGCCGGTGCTTATTTAGAATTGGCTTTGTTCTCTCTCTAGGCCGATGCTGATTTGGAATTGGCTTTGTTCTCTCTCTGGGATGATGCTTATTTAGAATTGGCTTTGTTCTCTCTCTCTAGGACGGTGTTGATTTAGAATTGGCTTTGTTCTCTCTCTAGGACGATGCTGATTTGGAATTGGCTTTGTTCTCTCTCTAAGCCGGTGCTTATTTAGAATTGGCTTTGTTCTCTCTCTAGGACGGTGTTGATTTTGAATTGGCTTTGTTCTCTCTCTAGGACGATTCTGATTTAGAATTGGCTTTGTTCTCTCTCTAGGCCGATGCTGATTTAGAATTGGCTTTGTTCTCTCTCTCTAAGCCGGTGCTTATTTAGAATTGGCTTTGTTCTCTCTCTAGGGCGATGCTGATTTAGAATTGGCTTTGTTCTCTCTCTAGACCGTTGCTGATTTAGAATTGGCTTTGTTCTCTCTCTAGGACGATGCTGATTTAGAATTGGCTTTGTTCTCTCTCTAGGACGATTCTGATTTAGAATTGGCTTTGTTCTCTCTCTAGGCCGATGCTGATTTAGAATTGGCTTTGTTCTCTCTCTCTAAGCCGGTGCTTATTTAGAATTGGCTTTGTTCTCTCTCTCTAAGCCGGTGCTTATTTAGAATTGGCTTTGTTCTCTCTCTCTAAGCCGGTGCTTATTTAGAATTGGCTTTGTTCTCTCTCTAGGACGATTCTGATTTAGAATTGGCTTTGTTCTCTCTCTAGGCCGATGCTGATTTAGAATTGGCTTTGTTCTCTCTCTAAGCCGGTGCTTATTTAGAATTGGCTTTGTTCTCTCTCTCTAAGCCGGTGCTTATTTAGAATTGGCTTTGTTCTCTCTCTAGGACGATTCTGATTTAGAATTGGCTTTGTTCTCTCTCTAGGCCGATGCTGATTTAGAATTGGCTTTGTTCTCTCTCTCTAAGCCGGTGCTTATTTAGAATTGGCTTTGTTCTCTCTCTCTAAGCCGGTGCTTATTTAGAATTGGCTTTGTTCTCTCTCTCTAAGCCGGTGCTTATTTAGAATTGGCTTTGTTCTCTCTCTAGGACGATTCTGATTTAGAATTGGCTTTGTTCTCTCTCTAGGCCGATGCTGATTTGGAATTGGCTTTGTTCTCTTTCTAAGCCGGTGCTTATTTAGAATTGGCATTGTTCTCTCTCTAGGCCGATGCTGATTTAGAATTGGCTTTGTTCTCTCTCTAGGCCGATGCTGATTTAGAATTGGCTTTGTTCTCTCTCTCTAAGCCGGTGCTTATTTAGAATTGGCTTTGTTCTCTCTCTCTAAGCCGGTGCTTATTTAGAATTGGCTTTGTTCTCTCTCTAGGACGATTCTGATTTACAATTGGCTTTGTTCTCTCTCTAGGCCGATGCTGATTTGGAATTGACTTTGTTCTCTCTCTAAGCCGGTGCTTATTTAGAATTGGCTTTGTTCTCTCTCTAGGACGATTCTGATTTAGAATTGGCTTTGTTCTCTCTAGGACGATGCTGATTTAGAATTGGCTTTGTTCTCTCTCTAGGACGATTCTGATTTAGAATTGGCTTTGTTCTCTCTCTAGGACGATTCTGATTTAGAATTGGCTTTGTTCTCTCTCTAGGCCGATGCTGATTGAGAATTGGCTTTGTTCTCTCTCTCTAAGCCGGTGCTTATTTAGAATTGGCTTTGTTCTCTCTCTAGGACGATTCTGATTTAGAATTGGCTTTGTTCTCTCTAGGACGATGCTGATTTAGAATTGGCTTTGTTCTCTCTCTAGGCCGATGCTGATTTAGAATTGGCTTTGTTCTCTCTCTCTAAGCCGGTGCTTATTTAGAATTGGCTTTGTTCTCTCTCTAGGACGATTCTGATTTAGAATTGGCTTTGTTCTCTCTCTAGGCCGATGCTGATTTAGAATTGGCTTTGTTCTCTCTCTGGGACGATGCTGATTTGGAATTGGCTTTGTTCTCTCTCTCTAAGCCGGTGCTTATTTAGAATTGGCTTTGTTCTCTCTCTAGGACGATTCTGATTTAGAATTGGCTTTGTTTCTAGGACGATGCTGATTTAGAATTGGCTTTGTTCTCTCTCTAGGACGATTCTGATTTAGAATTGGCTTTGTTCTCTCTCTCTACGACGATGCTGATTTAGAATTGGCTTTGTTCTCTCTATAGGACGATGCTGATTTAGAATTGGCTTTGTTCTCTCTCTCTAGGACGGTGCTGATTTAGAATTGGCTTTGTTCTCTCTCTAGGACGGTGCTGATTTAGAATTGGCTTTGTTCTCTCTCTAGGCCGATGCTGATTTGGAATTGGCTTTGTTCTCTCTCTCTAGGCCGATGCTTATTTAGAATTGGCTTTGTTCTCTCTCTAGGACGATGCTGATTTAGAATTGGCTTTGTTCTCTCTCTAGGCCGATGCTGATTTGGAATTGGCTTTGTTCTCTCTCTCTAGGACGATGCTTATTTAGAATTGGCTTTGTTCTCTCTCTAGGACGATTCTGATTTAGAATTGGCTTTGTTCTCTCTCTAGGCCGATGCTTATTTAGAATTGGCTTTGTTCTCTCTCTAGGACGATGCTGATTTAGAATTGGCTTTGTTCTCTCTCTAGGCCGATGCTTATTTAGAATTGGCTTTGTTCTCTCTCTCTAGGACGGTGCTGATTTAGAATTGGCTTTGTTCTCTCTCTAGGACGGTGCTGATTTAGAATTGGCTTTGTTCTCTCTCTAGGCCGATGCTGATTTGGAATTGGCTTTGTTCTCTCTCAGGGACGATGCTGATTTAGAATTGGCTTTGTTCTCTCTCTCTAGGACGATGCTGATTTAGAATTGGCTTTGTTCTCTCTCTAGGACGATGCTTATTTAGAATTGGCTTTGTTCTCTCTCTAGGACGATGCTGATTTAGAATTGACTTTGTTCTCTCTAGGACGATGCTGATTTAGAATTGACTTTGTTCTCTCCAGGACGATGCTGATTTAGAATTGGCTTTGTTCTCTCTCTAGGACGATACTGATTTAGAATTGGCTTTGTTCTCTCTCTAGGACGGTGTTGATTTAGAATTGGCTTTGTTCTCTCTCTCTAGGACGATGCTGATTTAGAATTGGCTTTGTTCTCTCTCTAGGACGATTCTGATTTAGAATTGGCTTTGTTCTCTCTCTAGGCCGATGCTGATTTGGAATTGGCTTTGTTCTCTCTCTAAGCCGGTGCTTATTTAGAATTGGCTTTGTTCTCTCTCTAGGCCGATGCTGATTTAGAATTGGCTTTGTTCTCTCTCTGGGACGATGCTTATTTAGAATTGGCTTTGTTCTCTATCTAGGACGATTCTGATTTAGAATTGGCTTTGTTCTCTCTCTAGGCCGATGCTGATTTGGAATTGGCTTTGTTCTCTCTCTAAGCCGGTGCTTATTTAGAATTGGCTTTGTTCTCTCTCTAGGCCGATGCTGATTTGGAATTGGCTTTGTTCTCTCTCTGGGACGATGCTTATTTAGAATTGGCTTTGTTCTCTCTCTCTAGGACGGTGTTGATTTAGAATTGGCTTTGTTCTCTCTCTAGGACGATTCTGATTTAGAATTGGCTTTGTTCTCTCTCTAGGACGTTGCTGATTTGGAATTGGCTTTGTTCTCTCTCTAAGCCGGTGCTTATTTAGAATTGGCTTTGTTCTCTCTCTAGGACGATTCTGATTTAGAATTGGCTTTGTTCTCTCTCTAGGCCGATGCTGATTTGGAATTGGCTTTGTTCTCTCTCTAAGCCGTTGCTTATTTAGAATTGGCTTTGTTCTCTCTCTAGGACGATTCTGATTTAGAATTGGCTTTGTTCTCTCTCTAGGCCGATGCTGATTTGGAATTGGCTTTGTTCTCTCTCTAAGCCGGTGCTTATTTAGAATTGGCTTTGTTCTCTCTCTAGGCCGATGCTGATTTGGAATTGGCTTTGTTCTCTCTCTGGGATGATGCTTATTTAGAATTGGCTTTGTTCTCTCTCTCTAAGCCGGTGCTTATTTAGAATTGGCTTTGTTCTCTCTCTAGGCCGATGCTGATTTAGAATTGGCTTTGTTCTCTCTCTAGGACGATGCTTATTTAGAATTGGCTTTGTTCTCTCTCTAGGACGATTCTGATTTAGAATTGGCTTTGTTCTCTCTCTCTAGGACGGTGCTGATTTAGAATTGGCTTTGTTCTCTCTCTAGGACGGTGCTGATTTAGAATTGGCTTTGTTCTCTCTCTAGGCCGATGCTGATTTGGAATTGGCTTTGTTCTCTCTCTAGGCCGATGCTTATTTAGAATTGGCTTTGTTCTCTCTCTAGGACGATGCTGATTTAGAATTGGCTTTGTTCTCTCTCTAGGCCGATGCTGATTTGGAATTGGCTTTGTTCTCTCTCTCTAGGACGATGCTTATTTAGAATTGGCTTTGTTCTCTCTCTAGGACGATTCTGATTTAGAATTGGCTTTGTTCTCTCTCTAGGCCGATGCTTATTTAGAATTGGCTTTGTTCTCTCTCTAGGACGATGCTGATTTAGAATTGGCTTTGTTCTCTCTCTAGGCCGATGCTTATTTAGAATTGGCTTTGTTCTCTCTCTCTAGGACGGTGCTGATTTAGAATTGGCTTTGTTCTCTCTCTAGGACGGTGCTGATTTAGAATTGGCTTTGTTCTCTCTCTAGGCCGATGCTGATTTGGAATTGGCTTTGTTCTCTCTCAGGGACGATGCTGATTTAGAATTGGCTTTGTTCTCTCTCTCTAGGACGATGCTGATTTAGAATTGGCTTTGTTCTCTCTCTAGGACGATGCTTATTTAGAATTGGCTTTGTTCTCTCTCTAGGACGATGCTGATTTAGAATTGACTTTGTTCTCTCCAGGACGATGCTGATTTAGAATTGGCTTTGTTCTCTCTCTAGGACGATACTGATTTAGAATTGGCTTTGTTCTCTCTCTAGGACGATACTGATTTAGAATTGGCTTTGTTCTCTCTCTCTAGGACGGTGTTGATTTAGAATTGGCTTTGTTCTCTCTCTCTAGGACGATGCTGATTTAGAATTGGCTTTGTTCTCTCTCTAGGACGATTCTGATTTAGAATTGGCTTTGTTCTCTCTCTAGGCCGATGCTGATTTGGAATTGGCTTTGTTCTCTCTCTAAGCCGGTGCTTATTTAGAATTGGCTTTGTTCTCTCTCTAGGCCGATGCTGATTTGGAATTGGCTTTGTTCTCTCTCTGGGACGATGCTTATTTAGAATTGGCTTTGTTCTCTATCTAGGACGATTCTGATTTAGAATTGGCTTTGTTCTCTCTCTAGGCCGATGCTGATTTGGAATTGGCTTTGTTCTCTCTCTAAGCCGGTGCTTATTTAGAATTGGCTTTGTTCTCTCTCTAGGCCGATGCTGATTTGGAATTGGCTTTGTTCTCTCTCTGGGACGATGCTTATTTAGAATTGGCTTTGTTCTCTCTCTCTAGGACGGTGTTGATTTAGAATTGGCTTTGTTCTCTCTCTAGGACGTTGCTGATTTGGAATTGGCTTTGTTCTCTCTCTAAGCCGGTGCTTATTTAGAATTGGCTTTGTTCTCTCTCTAGGACGATTCTGATTTAGAATTGGCTTTGTTCTCTCTCTAAGCCGGTGCTTATTTAGAATTGGCTTTGTTCTCTCTCTCTCTAGACCTTTGCTGATTTAGAATTGGCTTTGTTCTCTCTCCAAGCCGATGCTGATTTAGAATTGGCTTTGTTCTCTCTCTAGGACGTTGCTGATTTGGAATTGGCTTTGTTCTCTCTCTAAGCCGGTGCTTATTTAGAATTGGCTTTGTTCTCTCTCTAGGACGATTCTGATTTAGAATTGGCTTTGTTCTCTCTCTAGGCCGATGCTGATTTGGAATTGGCTTTGTTCTCTCTCTAAGCCGTTGCTTATTTAGAATTGGCTTTGTTCTCTCTCTAGGACGATTCTGATTTAGAATTGGCTTTGTTCTCTCTCTAGGCCGATGCTGATTTGGAATTGGCTTTGTTCTCTCTCTAAGCCGGTGCTTATTTAGAATTGGCTTTGTTCTCTCTCTAGGCCGATGCTGATTTGGAATTGGCTTTGTTCTCTCTCTGGGATGATGCTTATTTAGAATTGGCTTTGTTCTCTCTCTCTAGGACGGTGTTGATTTAGAATTGGCTTTGTTCTCTCTCTAGGCCGATGCTGATTTGGAATTGGCTTTGTTCTCTCTCTAAGCCGGTGCTTATTTAGAATTGGCTTTGTTCTCTCTCTAGGCCGATGCTGATTTGGAATTGGCTTTGTTCTCTCTCTGGGATGATGCTTATTTAGAATTGGCTTTGTTCTCTCTCTCTAGGACGGTGTTGATTTAGAATTGGCTTTGTTCTCTCTCTAGGACGATGCTGATTTGGAATTGGCTTTGTTCTCTCTCTAAGCCGGTGCTTATTTAGAATTGGCTTTGTTCTCTCTCTAGGACGGTGTTGATTTTGAATTGGCTTTGTTCTCTCTCTCTAGGACGATGCTGATTTAGAATTGGCTTTGTTCTCTCTCTAGGACGATTCTGATTTAGAATTGGCTTTGTTCTCTCTCTAGGCCGATGCTGATTTGGAATTGGCTTTGTTCTCTTTCTAAGCCGGTGCTTATTTAGAATTGGCATTGTTCTCTCTCTAGGCCGATGCTGATTTGGAATTGGCTTTGTTCTCTCTCTGGGACGATGCTTATTTGGAATTGGCTTTGTTCTCTCTCTAGGACGATGCTTATTTAGAATTGGCTTTGTTCTCTCTCTAGGACGATTCTGATTTAGAATTGGCTTTGTTCTCTCTCTAGGACGATTCTGATTTAGAATTGGCTTTGTTCTCTCTCTCTAGGACGATTCTGATTTAGAATTGGCTTTGTTCTCTCTCTCTCTAGACCGATGCTTATTTAGAATTGGCTTTGTTCTCTCTCTCTAGGACGATGCTGATTTGGAATTGGCTTTGTTCTCTCTCTGGGACGATGCTTATTTAGAATTGGCTTTGTTCTCTCTCTAGGACGATTCTGATTTAGAATTGGCTTTGTTCTCTCTCTCTAGGACGATGCTGATTTGGAATTGGCTTTGTTCTCTCTCTAGGCCGATGCTGATTTGGAATTGGCTTTGTTCTCTCTCTGGGACGATGCTTATTTAGAATTGGCTTTGTTCTCTCTCTAGGCCGATGCTGATTTGGAATTGGCTTTGTTCTCTTTCTAAGCCGGTGCTTATTTAGAATTGGCTTTGTTCTCTCTCTAGGCCGATGCTGATTTGGAATTGGCTTTGTTCTCTCTCTGGGACGATGCTTATTTAGAATTGGCTTTGTTCTCTCTCTCTAATACGATGCTGATTTAGAATTGGCTTTGTTCTCTCTCTCTAGGACGGTGTTGATTTAGAATTGGCTTTGTTCTCTCTCTAGGACGATTCTGATTTAGAATTGGCTTTGTTCTCTCTCTAGGACGATGCTGATTTAGAATTGGCTTTGTTCTCTCTCTCTAAGCCGGTGCTTATTTAGAATTGGCTTTGTTCTCTCTCTCTAGGACGGTGTTGATTTAGAATTGGCTTTGTTCTCTCTCTAGGACGATGCTGATTTGGAATTGGCTTTGTTCTCTCTCTAGGCCGATGCTGATTTGGAATTGGCTTTGTTCTCTTTCTAAGCCGGTGCTTATTTAGAATTGGCTTTGTTCTCTCTCTAGGCCGATGCTGATTTGGAATTGGCTTTGTTCTCTTTCTAAGCCGGTGCTTATTTAGAATTGGCTTTGTTCTCTCTCTAGGCCGATGCTGATTTGGAATTGGCTTTGTTCTCTCTCTAAGCCGTTGCTTATTTAGAATTGGCTTTGTTCTCTCTCTAGGACGATTCTGATTTAGAATTGGCTTTGTTCTCTCTCTAGGCCGATGCTGATTTGGAATTGGCTTTGTTCTCTCTCTAAGCCGGTGCTTATTTAGAATTGGCTTTGTTCTCTCTCTAGGACGATTCTGATTTAGAATTGGCTTTGTTCTCTCTCTAGGCCGATGCTGATTTGGAATTGGCTTTGTTCTCTCTCTAAGCCGTTGCTTATTTAGAATTGGCTTTGTTCTCTCTCTAGGCCGATGCTGATTTGGAATTGGCTTTGTTCTCTCTCTAAGCCGTTGCTTATTTAGAATTGGCTTTGTTCTCTCTCTAGGACGATTCTGATTTAGAATTGGCTTTGTTCTCTCTCTAGGCCGATGCTGATTTGGAATTGGCTTTGTTCTCTCTCTAAGCCGTTGCTTATTTAGAATTGGCTTTGTTCTCTCTCTAGGACGATTCTGATTTAGAATTGGCTTTGTTCTCTCTCTAGGACGATGCTGATTTGGAATTGGCTTTGTTCTCTCTCTAGACCGATGCTGATTTAGAATTGGCTTTGTTCTCTCTCTAGGCCGATGCTGATTTGGAATTGGCTTTGTTCTCTCTCTGGGACGATTCTGATTTAGAATTGACTTTGTTCTCTCTCTAAGCCGGTGCTTATTTAGAATTGGCTTTGTTCTCTCTCTCTAGGACGATGCTTATTTAGAATTGGCTTTGTTCTCTCTCTCTAGGACGATGCTTATTTAGAATTGGCTTTGTTCTCTCTCTCTAGGCCGATGCTGATTTAGAATTGGCTTTGTTCTCTCTCTCTAGGACGATGCTGATTTAGAATTGGCTTTGTTCTCTCTCTAGGCCGATGCTGATTTAGAATTGGCTTTGTTCTCTCTCTCTAGGACGATGCTGATTTAGAATTGGCTTTGTTCTCTCTCTCTAGGACGATGCTGATTTAGAATTGGCTTTGTTCTCTCTCTAGGCCGATGCTGATTTAGAATTGGCTTTGTTCTCTCTCTAGGACGATTCTGATTTAGAATTGGCTTTGTTCTCTCTCTAGGACGATGCTGATTTAGAATTGGCTTTGTTCTCTCTCTCTAGGACGATGCTGATTTAGAATTGGCTTTGTTCTCTCTCTAGGCCGATGCTGATTTGGAATTGACTTTGTTCTCTCTCTAAGCCGGTGCTTATTTAGAATTGGCTTTGTTCTCTCTCTAGGACGATTCTGATTTAGAATTGGCTTTGTTCTCTCTAGGACGATGCTGATTTAGAATTGGCTTTGTTCTCTCTCTAGGCCGATGCTGATTTAGAATTGGCTTTGTTCTCTCTCTCTAGGACGATGCTGATTTAGAATTGGCTTTGTTCTCTCTCTCTAGGACGATGCTGATTTAGAATTGGCTTTGTTCTCTCTCTAGGCCGATGCTGATTTAGAATTGGCTTTGTTCTCTCTCTAGGACGATTCTGATTTAGAATTGGCTTTGTTCTCTCTCTAGGACGATGCTGATTTAGAATTGGCTTTGTTCTCTCTCTCTAGGACGATGCTGATTTAGAATTGGCTTTGTTCTCTCTCTAGGCCGATGCTGATTTGGAATTGACTTTGTTCTCTCTCTAAGCCGGTGCTTATTTAGAATTGGCTTTGTTCTCTCTCTAGGACGATTCTGATTTAGAATTGGCTTTGTTCTCTCTAGGACGATGCTGATTTAGAATTGGCTTTGTTCTCTCTCTAGGACGATTCTGATTTAGAATTGGCTTTGTTCTCTCTCTAGGACGATGCTGATTTAGAATTGGCTTTGTTCTCTCTCTCTAGGACGATGCTGATTTAGAATTGGCTTTGTTCTCTCTCTAGGCCGATGCTGATTTAGAATTGGCTTTGTTCTCTCTCTAGGCCGATTCTGATTTAGAATTGGCTTTGTTCTCTCTAGGACGATGCTGATTTAGAATTGGCTTTGTTCTCTCTCTAGGACGGTGCTGATTTAGAATTGGCTTTGTTCTCTCTCTGGGACGATTCTGATTTAGAATTGGCTTTGTTCTCTCTCTCTAGGACGATGCTGATTTAGAATTGGCTTTGTTCTCTCTCTAGGCCGATGCTGATTTAGAATTGGCTTTGTTCTCTCTCTAGGCCGATTCTGATTTAGAATTGGCTTTGTTCTCTCTAGGACGATGCTGATTTAGAATTGGCTTTGTTCTCTCTCTAGGACGGTGCTGATTTAGAATTGGCTTTGTTCTCTCTCTAGGACGATGCTGATTTAGAATTGGCTTTGTTCTCTCTCTAGGACGATGCTGATTTAGAATTGGCTTTGTTCTCTCTCTCTAAGCCGGTGCTGATTTAGAATTGGCTTTGTTCTCTCTCTAGGCCGATGCTGATTTAGAATTGGCTTTGTTCTCTCTCTAGGACGATGCTGATTTAGAATTGGCTTTGTTCTCTCTCTAGGACGATGCTGATTTAGAATTGGCTTTGTTCTCTCTCTCTAAGCCGGTGCTGATTTAGAATTGGCTTTGTTCTCTCTCTAGGCCGATGCTGATTTAGAATTGGCTTTGTTCTCTCTCTCTAAGCCGGTGCTGATTTAGAATTGGCTTTGTTCTCTCTCTAGGCCGATGCTGATTTAGAATTGGCTTTGTTCTCTCTCTAGGACGATGCTGATTTAGAATTGGCTTTGTTCTCTCTCTAGGACGATGCTGATTTAGAATTGGCTTTGTTCTCTCTCTAGGACGATGCTGATTTAGAATTGGCTTTGTTCTCTCTCTAGACCGATGCTGATTTAGAATTGGCTTTGTTCTCTCTCTAGACCGATTCTGATTTAGAATTGGCTTTGTTCTCTCTCTAGGACGATGCTGATTTAGAATTGGCTTTGTTCTCTCTCTAGACCGATTCTGATTTAGAATTGGCTTTGTTCTCTCTCTAGGCCGATGCTGATTTAGAATTGGCTTTGTTCTCTCTCTAGGACGATGCTGATTTAGAATTGGCTTTGTTCTCTCTCTAGACCGATGCTGATTTAGAATTGGCTTTGTTCTCTCTCTAGACCGATTCTGATTTAGAATTGGCTTTGTTCTCTCTCTAGGACGATGCTGATTTAGAATTGGCTTTGTTCTCTCTCTAGACCGATTCTGATTTAGAATTGGCTTTGTTCTCTCTCTAGGCCGATTCTGATTTAGAATTGGCTTTGTTCTCTCTCTAGGACGATTCTGAATTAGAATTGGCTTTGTTCTCTCTCTAGGACGATGCTGATTTAGAATTGGCTTTGTTCTCTCTCTGGGACGATGCTGATTTAGAATTGGCTTTGTTCTCTCTCTAGACCGATTCTGATTTAGAATTGGCTTTGTTCTCTCTCTAGGCCGATTCTGATTTAGAATTGGCTTTGTTCTCTCTCTAGGACGATTCTGAATTAGAATTGGCTTTGTTCTCTCTCTCTCTAGACCGATTCTGAATTAGAATTGGCTTTGTTCTCTCTCTCTCTAGACCGATTCTGATTTAGAATTGGCTTTGTTCTCTCTCTAGGCCGATTCTGATTTAGAATTGGCTTTGTTCTCTCTCTAGGACGATTCTGAATTAGAATTGGCTTTGTTCTCTCTCTAGGACGATGCTGATTTAGAATTGGCTTTGTTCTCTCTCTCTAGGCCGGTGCTGATTTAGAATTGGCTTTGTTCTCTCTAGGACGATGCTGATTTAGAATTGGCTTTGTTCTCTCTCTAGGACGATGCTGATTTAGAATTGGCTTTGTTCTCTCTCTAGACCGGTGCTGATTTAGAATTGGCTTTGTTCTCTCTCTAGGGCGATGCTGATTTAGAATTGGCTTTGTTCTCTCTCTAGGCCGATGCTGATTTAGAATTGGCTTTGTTCTCTCTCTAGGACGATGCTTATTTAGAATTGGCTTTGTTCTCTCTCTAGGACGATGCTTATTTAGAATTGGCTTTGTTCTCTCTCTAGGACGATGCTTATTTAGAATTGGCTTTGTTCTCTCTCTAGGACGATGCTGATTTAGAATTGGCTTTGTTCTCTCTCTAGGCCGATGCTGATTTAGAATTGGCTTTGTTCTCTCTCTAGGACGATGCTTATTTAGAATTGGCTTTGTTCTCTCTCTAGGGCGATGCTGATTTAGAATTGGCTTTGTTCTCTCTCTAGGGCGATGCTGATTTAGAATTGGCTTTGTTCTCTCTCTAGGACGATGCTTATTTAGAATTGGCTTTGTTCTCTCTCTAGGACGATGCTTATTTAGAATTGGCTTTGTTCTCTCTCTAGGGCGATGCTGATTTAGAATTGGCTTTGTTCTCTCTCTAGGCCGATGCTGATTTAGAATTGGCTTTGTTCTCTCTCTAGGACGATGCTTATTTAGAATTGGCTTTGTTCTCTCTCTAGGACGATGCTTATTTAGAATTGGCTTTGTTCTCTCTCTAGGACGATGCTTATTTAGAATTGGCTTTGTTCTCTCTCTAGGACGATGCTGATTTAGAATTGGCTTTGTTCTCTCTCTAGGACGATGCTGATTTAGAATTGGCTTTGTTCTCTCTCTAGGCCGATGCTGATTTGGAATTGGCTTTGTTCTCTCTCTAGGCCGATGCTGATTTAGAATTGGCTTTGTTCTCTCTCTGGGACGATTCTGATTTAGAATTGGCTTTGTTCTCTCTCTAGGGCGATGCTGATTTAGAATTGGCTTTGTTCTCTCTCTAGGACGATGCTTATTTAGAATTGGCTTTGTTCTCTCTCTAGGCCGATGCTGATTTAGAATTGGCTTTGTTCTCTCTCTGGGACGATGCTGATTTAGAATTGGCTTTGTTCTCTCTCTAGGCCGATGCTGATTTGGAATTGGCTTTGTTCTCTCTCTAGGCCGATGCTGATTTAGAATTGGCTTTGTTCTCTCTCTGGGACGATTCTGATTTAGAATTGGCTTTGTTCTCTCTCTAGGGCGATGCTGATTTAGAATTGGCTTTGTTCTCTCTCTAGGACGATGCTTATTTAGAATTGGCTTTGTTCTCTCTCTAGGCCGATGCTGATTTGGAATTGGCTTTGTTCTCTCTCTAGGCCGATGCTGATTTAGAATTGGCTTTGTTCTCTCTCTGGGACGATTCTGATTTAGAATTGGCTTTGTTCTCTCTCTAGGGCGATGCTGATTTAGAATTGGCTTTGTTCTCTCTCTAGGACGATGCTTATTTAGAATTGGCTTTGTTCTCTCTCTAGGCCGATGCTGATTTAGAATTGGCTTTGTTCTCTCTCTGGGACGATGCTGATTTAGAATTGGCTTTGTTCTCTCTCTAGGACGATGCTTATTTAGAATTGGCTTTGTTCTCTCTCTAGGACGATGCTTATTTAGAATTGGCTTTGTTCTCTCTCTGGGACGATGCTGATTTAGAATTGGCTTTGTTCTCTCTCTAGGACGATGCTTATTTAGAATTGGCTTTGTTCTCTCTAGGCCGATGCTGATTTAGAATTGGCTTTGTTCTCTCTCTAGGACGATGCTTATTTAGAATTGGCTTTGTTCTCTCTCTAGGACGATGCTGATTTAGAATTGGCTTTGTTCTCTCTAGGACGATGCTGATTTAGAATTGGCTTTGTTCTCTCTCTAGGACGGTGCTGATTTAGAATTGGCTTTGTTCTCTCTCTAGGACGGTGCTGATTTAGAATTGGCTTTGTTCTCTCTCTGGGACGATTCTGATTTAGAATTGGCTTTGTTCTCTCTCTAGGACGATGCTGATTTAGAATTGGCTTTGTTCTCTCTAGGACGATGCTGATTTAGAATTGGCTTTGTTCTCTCTCTAATACGATGCTGATTTAGAATTGGCTTTGTTCTCTCTCTCTCTAGACCGTTGCTGATTTAGAATTGGCTTTGTTCTCTCTCTGGGACGATTCTGATTTAGAATTGGCTTTGTTCTCTCTCTAGGGCGATGCTGATTTAGAATTGGCTTTGTTCTCTCTCTAGGACGATGCTTATTTAGAATTGGCTTTGTTCTCTCTCTAGGCCGATGCTGATTTAGAATTGGCTTTGTTCTCTCTCTGGGACGATGCTGATTTAGAATTGGCTTTGTTCTCTCTCTGGGACGATTCTGATTTAGAATTGGCTTTGTTCTCTCTCTGGGACGATGCTGATTTAGAATTGGCTTTGTTCTCTCTCTGGGACGATGCTGATTTAGAATTGGCTTTGTTCTCTCTCTCTAGGACGGTGCTGATTTAGAATTGGCTTTGTTCTCTCTCTAGGACGATTCTGATTTAGAATTGGCTTTGTTCTCTCTCTGGGACGATGCTTATTTAGAATTGGCTTTGTTCTCTCTCTAGGGCGATGCTGATTTAGAATTGGCTTTGTTCTCTCTCTGGGACGATGCTGATTTAGAATTGGCTTTGTTCTCTCTCTGGGACGATTCTGATTTAGAATTGGCTTTGTTCTCTCTCTAGGGCGATGCTGATTTAGAATTGGCTTTGTTCTCTCTCTGGGACGATGCTGATTTAGAATTGGCTTTGTTCTCTCTCTGGGACGATTCTGATTTAGAATTGGCTTTGTTCTCTCTCTAGGGCGATGCTGATTTAGAATTGGCTTTGTTCTCTCTCTGGGACGATGCTGATTTAGAATTGGCTTTGTTCTCTCTCTGGGACGATTCTGATTTAGAATTGGCTTTGTTCTCTCTCTGGGACGATGCTTATTTAGAATTGGCTTTGTTCTCTCTCTAGGGCGATGCTGATTTAGAATTGGCTTTGTTCTCTCTCTGGGACGATGCTGATTTAGAATTGGCTTTGTTCTCTCTCTGGGACGATTCTGATTTAGAATTGGCTTTGTTCTCTCTCTGGGACGATGCTGATTTAGAATTGGCTTTGTTCTCTCTCTGGGACGATGCTGATTTAGAATTGGCTTTGTTCTCTCTCTGGGACGATTCTGATTTAGAATTGGCTTTGTTCTCTCTCTAGGGCGATGCTGATTTAGAATTGTCTTTGTTCTCTCTCTAGGACGATGCTGATTTAGAATTGGCTTTGTTCTCTCTCTGGGACGATGCTGATTTAGAATTGGCTTTGTTCTCTCTCTAGGACGGTGTTGATTTTGAATTGGCTTTGTTCTCTCTCTGGGACGATGCTGATTTAGAATTGGCTTTGTTCTCTCTCTGGGACGATTCTGATTTAGAATTGGCTTTGTTCTCTCTCTCTAGGACGATGCTGATTTAGAATTGGCTTTGTTCTCTCTCTCTAGGACGATGCTGATTTAGAATTGGCTTTGTTCTCTCTCTAGGCCGATGCTGATTTAGAATTGGCTTTGTTCTCTCTCTGGGACGATTCTGATTTAGAATTGGCTTTGTTCTCTCTCTGGGACGATGCTGATTTAGAATTGGCTTTGTTCTCTCTCTAGGACGGTGTTGATTTTGAATTGGCTTTGTTCTCTCTCTCTAGGACGATGCTGATTTAGAATTGGCTTTGTTCTCTCTCTCTAGGGCGATGCTTATTTAGAATTGGCTTTGTTCTCTCTCTAGGACGGTGTTGATTTAGAATTGGCTTTGTTCTCTCTCTCTAGGACGGTGCTTATTTAGAATTGGCTTTGTTCTCTCTCTAGGCCGATGCTGATTTAGAATTGGCTTTGTTCTCTCTCTGGGACGATTCTGATTTAGAATTGGCTTTGTTCTCTCTCTGGGACGATGCTGATTTAGAATTGGCTTTGTTCTCTCTCTAGGACGGTGTTGATTTTGAATTGGCTTTGTTCTCTCTCTCTAGGACGATTCTGATTTAGAATTGGCTTTGTTCTCTCTCTAGGACGATGCTGATTTAGAATTGGCTTTGTTCTCTCTCTAGGACGGTGTTGATTTAGAATTGGCTTTGTTCTCTCTCTCTAGGCCGATGCTGATTTAGAATTGGCTTTGTTCTCTCTCTAGGACGATGCTGATTTAGAATTGGCTTTGTTCTCTCTCTCTAGGACGATGCTGATTTAGAATTGGCTTTGTTCTCTCTCTAGGCCGATGCTGATTTAGAATTGGCTTTGTTCTCTCTCTAGGCCGATGCTGATTTAGAATTGGCTTTGTTCTCTCTCTCTAGGACGATGCTGATTTAGAATTGGCTTTGTTCTCTCTCTAGGACGATGCTGATTTATAATTGGCTTTGTTCTCTCTCTAGGCCGATGCTGATTTAGAATTGGCTTTGTTCTCTCTCTGGGACGATTCTGATTTAGAATTGGCTTTGTTCTCTCTCTAGGCCGATGCTGATTTAGAATTGGCTTTGTTCTCTCTCTGGGACGATTCTGATTTAGAATTGGCTTTGTTCTCTCTCTCTAGGACGATGCTGATTTAGAATTGGCTTTGTTCTCTCTCTCTAGGACGATGCTGATTTAGAATTGGCTTTGTTCTCTCTCTAGGCCGATGCTTATTTGGAATTGGCTTTGTTCTCTCTCTAAGCCGGTGCTGATTTAGAATTGGCTTTGTTCTCTCTCTAGGCCGATGCTGATTTAGAATTGGCTTTGTTCTCTCTCTCTAGGACGATGCTGATTTAGAATTGGCTTTGTTCTCTCTCTAGGACGATGCTGATTTATAATTGGCTTTGTTCTCTCTCTAGGCCGATGCTGATTTATAATTGGCTTTGTTCTCTCTCTAGGCCGATGCTGATTTAGAATTGGCTTTGTTCTCTCTCTAGGCCGATGCTGATTTAGAATTGGCTTTGTTCTCTCTCTAGGCCGATGCTGATTTAGAATTGGCTTTGTTCTCTCTCTAAGCCGGTGCTGATTTAGAATTGGCTTTGTTCTCTCTCTAGGCCGATGCTGATTTAGAATTGGCTTTGTTCTCTCTCTAGGCCGATGCTGATTTAGAATTGGCTTTGTTCTCTCTCTCTAGGACGATGCTGATTTAGAATTGGCTTTGTTCTCTCTCTAGGACGATGCTGATTTATAATTGGCTTTGTTCTCTCTCTAGGCCGATGCTGATTTATAATTGGCTTTGTTCTCTCTCTAGGCCGATGCTGATTTAGAATTGGCTTTGTTCTCTCTCTGGGACGATTCTGATTTAGAATTGGCTTTGTTCTCTCTCTAGGCCGATGCTGATTTAGAATTGGCTTTGTTCTCTCTAGGACGATGCTGATTTAGAATTGGCTTTGTTCTCTCTCTAGGACGATGCTGATTTAGAATTGGCTTTGTTCTCTCTCTCTAGACCGGTGCTGATTTAGAATTGGCTTTGTTCTCTCTCTAGGACGATGCTGATTTAGAATTGGCTTTGTTCTCTCTCTCTAGACCGGTGCTGATTTAGAATTGGCTTTGTTCTCTCTCTCTAGGACGATGCTGATTTAGAATTGGCTTTGTTCTCTCTCTCTAGACCGGTGCTGATTTAGAATTGGCTTTGTTCTCTCTCTAGGACGATGCTGATTTAGAATTGGCTTTGTTCTCTCTCTCTAGACCGGTGCTGATTTAGAATTGGCTTTGTTCTCTCTCTGGGACGATTCTGATTTAGAATTGGCTTTGTTCTCTCTCTCTAGGACGGTGCTGATTTAGAATTGGCTTTGTTCTCTCTCTAGGGCGATGCTGATTTAGAATTGGCTTTGTTCTCTCTCTCTAGGACGGTGCTGATTTAGAATTGGCTTTGTTCTCTCTCTAGGGCGATGCTGATTTAGAATTGGCTTTGTTCTCTCTCTGGGACGATTCTGATTTAGAATTGGCTTTGTTCTCTCTCTAGGGCGATGCTGATTTAGAATTGGCTTTGTTCTCTCTCTAGGACGATGCTGATTTAGAATTGGCTTTGTTCTCTCTCTAGGACGGTGTTGATTTGGAATTGGCTTTGTTCTCTCTCTAGGACGATTCTGATTTAGAATTGTCTTTGTTCTCTCTCTAGGACGATTCTGATTTGGAATTGGCTTTGTTCTCTCTCTAGGCCGATGCTGATTTGGAATTGGCTTTGTTCTCTCTCTAAGCCGGTGCTTATTTAGAATTGGCTTTGTTCTCTCTCTAGGCCGATGCTGATTTGGAATTGGCTTTGTTCTCTCTCTGGGACGATTCTGATTTAGAATTGGCTTTGTTCTCTCTCTAGGCCGATGCTGATTTGGAATTGGCTTTGTTCTCTCTCTAAGCCGGTGCTTATTTAGAATTGGCTTTGTTCTCTCTCTAGGCCGATGCTGATTTGGAATTGGCTTTGTTCTCTCTAGGACGATGCTGATTTAGAATTGGCTTTGTTCTCTCTCTAGGACGATGCTGATTTAGAATTGGCTTTGTTCTCTCTCTAGGCCGATGCTGATTTGGAATTGGCTTTGTTCTCTCTCTAAGCCGGTGCTTATTTAGAATTGGCTTTGTTCTCTCTCTAGGCCGATGCTGATTTGGAATTGGCTTTGTTCTCTCTAGGACGATGCTGATTTAGAATTGGCTTTGTTCTCTCTCTAGGACGATGCTGATTTAGAATTGGCTTTGTTCTCTCTAGGACGATTCTGATTTAGAATTGTCTTTGTTCTCTCTCTAGGACGATTCTGATTTGGAATTGGCTTTGTTCTCTCTCTAGGCCGATGCTGATTTGGAATTGGCTTTGTTCTCTCTCTAAGCCGGTGCTTATTTAGAATTGGCTTTGTTCTCTCTCTAGGCCGATGCTGATTTGGAATTGGCTTTGTTCTCTCTCTGGGACGATTCTGATTTAGAATTGGCTTTGTTCTCTCTCTAGGCCGATGCTGATTTGGAATTGGCTTTGTTCTCTCTCTAAGCCGGTGCTTATTTAGAATTGGCTTTGTTCTCTCTCTAGGCCGATGCTGATTTGGAATTGGCTTTGTTCTCTCTAGGACGATGCTGATTTAGAATTGGCTTTGTTCTCTCTCTAGGACGATGCTGATTTAGAATTGGCTTTGTTCTCTCTCTAGGCCGATGCTGATTTGGAATTGGCTTTGTTCTCTCTCTAAGCCGGTGCTTATTTAGAATTGGCTTTGTTCTCTCTCTAGGCCGATGCTGATTTGGAATTGGCTTTGTTCTCTCTAGGACGATGCTGATTTAGAATTGGCTTTGTTCTCTCTCTAGGACGATGCTGATTTAGAATTGGCTTTGTTCTCTCTAGGACGATGCTGATTTAGAATTGGCTTTGTTCTCTCTCTAGGACGATGCTGATTTAGAATTGGCTTTGTTCTCTCTCTAGGCCGATGCTGATTTGGAATTGGCTTTGTTCTCTCTCTAAGCCGGTGCTTATTTAGAATTGGCTTTGTTCTCTCTCTAGGCCGATGCTGATTTGGAATTGGCTTTGTTCTCTCTAGGACGATGCTGATTTAGAATTGGCTTTGTTCTCTCTCTAGGACGATGCTGATTTGGAATTGGCTTTGTTCTCTCTCTAGGACGATGCTGATTTGGAATTGGCTTTGTTCTCTCTCTCTAGGACGGTGCTGATTTAGAATTGGCTTTGTTCTCTCTCTAGACCGGTGCTGATTTAGAATTGGCTTTGTTCTCTCTCTAGGGCGATGCTGATTTAGAATTGGCTTTGTTCTCTCTCTGGGACGATTCTGATTTAGAATTGGCTTTGTTCTCTCTCTCTAGGACGATGCTGATTTGGAATTGGCTTTGTTCTCTCTCTCTAGGACGGTGCTGATTTAGAATTGGCTTTGTTCTCTCTCTAGACCGGTGCTGATTTAGAATTGGCTTTGTTCTCTCTCTAGGGCGATGCTGATTTGGAATTGGCTTTGTTCTCTCTCTAGACCGGTGCTGATTTAGAATTGGCTTTGTTCTCTCTCTAGGGCGATGCTGATTTAGAATTGGCTTTGTTCTCTCTCTGGGACGATTCTGATTTAGAATTGGCTTTGTTCTCTCTCTCTAGGACGATGCTGATTTGGAATTGGCTTTGTTCTCTCTCTAGACCGGTGCTGATTTAGAATTGGCTTTGTTCTCTCTCTAGGACGATGCTGATTTGGAATTGGCTTTGTTCTCTCTCTAGACCGGTGCTGATTTAGAATTGGCTTTGTTCTCTCTCTAGACCGGTGCTGATTTAGAATTGGCTTTGTTCTCTCTCTAGGGCGATGCTGATTTGGAATTGGCTTTGTTCTCTCTCTAGACCGGTGCTGATTTAGAATTGGCTTTGTTCTCTCTCTAGGGCGATGCTGATTTAGAATTGGCTTTGTTCTCTCTCTAGGACGATGCTTATTTAGAATTGGCTTTGTTCTCTCTCTAGGACGATTCTGATTTAGAATTGGCTTTGTTCTCTCTCTCTAGGACGGTGCTGATTTAGAATTGGCTTTGTTCTCTCTCTAGGGCGATGCTGATTTAGAATTGGCTTTGTTCTCTCTCTGGGACGATTCTGATTTAGAATTGGCTTTGTTCTCTCTCTCTAGGACGATGCTGATTTGGAATTGGCTTTGTTCTCTCTCTCTAGGACGGTGCTGATTTAGAATTGGCTTTGTTCTCTCTCTAGGGCGATGCTGATTTAGAATTGGCTTTGTTCTCTCTCTGGGACGATTCTGATTTAGAATTGGCTTTGTTCTCTCTCTCTAGGACGATGCTGATTTGGAATTGGCTTTGTTCTCTCTCTCTAGGACGGTGCTGATTTAGAATTGGCTTTGTTCTCTCTCTAGACCGGTGCTGATTTAGAATTGGCTTTGTTCTCTCTCTCTAGGACGATGCTGATTTGGAATTGGCTTTGTTCTCTCTCTCTAGGACGGTGCTGATTTAGAATTGGCTTTGTTCTCTCTCTAGACCGGTGCTTATTTAGAATTGGCTTTGTTCTCTCTCTAGGACGATGCTGATTTAGAATTGGCTTTGTTCTCTCTCTAGGACGATTCTGATTTAGAATTGGCTTTGTTCTCTCTCTAGGACGATTCTGATTTAGAATTGGCTTTGTTCTCTCTCTAAGCCGGTGCTTATTTAGAATTGGCTTTGTTCTCTCTCTAGGACGATTCTGATTTAGAATTGGCTTTGTTCTCTCTCTAGTCCGTTGCTGATTTAGAATTGGCTTTGTTCTCTCTCTCTAGGACGATGCTGATTTAGAATTGGCTTTGTTCTCTCTCTGGGACGATTCTGATTTAGAATTGGCTTTGTTCTCTCTCTAGGACGATGCTGATTTAGAATTGGCTTTGTTCTCTCTCTCTAGGACGATGCTGATTTAGAATTGGCTTTGTTCTCTCTCTGGGACGATTCTGATTTAGAATTGGCTTTGTTCTCTCTCTAAGCCGGTGCTTATTTAGAATTGGCTTTGTTCTCTCTCTAGGACGATTCTGATTTAGAATTGGCTTTGTTCTCTCTCTAGGACGATGCTGATTTAGAATTGGCTTTGTTCTCTCTCTCTAGGACGGTGCTGATTTAGAATTGGCTTTGTTCTCTCTCTAGACCGGTGCTGATTTAGAATTGGCTTTGTTCTCTCTCTAGGGCGATGCTGATTTAGAATTGGCTTTGTTCTCTCTCTAGGACGATTCTGATTTAGAATTGTCTTTGTTCTCTCTCTAGGACGATTCTGATTTGGAATTGGCTTTGTTCTCTCTCTAGGCCGATGCTGATTTGGAATTGGCTTTGTTCTCTCTCTAAGCCGGTGCTTATTTAGAATTGGCTTTGTTCTCTCTCTAGGCCGATGCTGATTTAGAATTGGCTTTGTTCTCTCTCCAAGCCGATGCTGATTTGGAATTGGCTTTGTTCTCTCTCTGGGACGATTCTGATTTAGAATTGGCTTTGTTCTCTCTCTAGGCCGATGCTGATTTAGAATTGGCTTTGTTCTCTCTCCAAGCCGATGCTGATTTGGAATTGGCTTTGTTCTCTCTCTGGGACGATTCTGATTTGGAATTGGCTTTGTTCTCTCTCTGGGACGATTCTGATTTAGAATTGGCTTTGTTCTCTCTCTAGGGCGATGCTGATTTAGAATTGGCTTTGTTCTCTCTCCAAGCCGATGCTGATTTGGAATTGGCTTTGTTCTCTCTCTCTAGGACGATGCTGATTTAGAATTGGCTTTGTTCTCTCTCTGGGACGATTCTGATTTAGAATTGGCTTTGTTCTCTCTAGGACGATGCTGATTTAGAATTGGCTTTGTTCTCTCTCTAGGACGGTGCTGATTTAGAATTGGCTTTGTTCTCTCTCTAGACCGGTGCTGATTTAGAATTGGCTTTGTTCTCTCTCTAGGGCGATGCTGATTTAGAATTGGCTTTGTTCTCTCTCTAGGAC
The DNA here is from genome assembly GCA_032718475.1 of Nemertoderma westbladi. Classification (NCBI taxonomy): domain Eukaryota; kingdom Metazoa; phylum Xenacoelomorpha; order Nemertodermatida; family Nemertodermatidae; genus Nemertoderma; species Nemertoderma westbladi. The sequence goes on along the minus strand of JAUCBJ010000533.1, from coordinate 16,636 downwards.
GGTGCTGATTTAGAATTGGCTTTGTTCTCTCTCTAGACCGGTGCTGATTTAGAATTGGCTTTGTTCTCTCTCTAGGGCGATGCTGATTTAGAATTGGCTTTGTTCTCTCTCCAAGCCGATGCTGATTTGGAATTGGCTTTGTTCTCTCTCTCTAGGACGATGCTGATTTAGAATTGGCTTTGTTCTCTCTCTGGGACGATTCTGATTTAGAATTGGCTTTGTTCTCTCTCTAGGACGATGCTGATTTAGAATTGGCTTTGTTCTCTCTCTAGGACGGTGCTGATTTAGAATTGGCTTTGTTCTCTCTCTAGACCGGTGCTGATTTAGAATTGGCTTTGTTCTCTCTCTAGGGCGATGCTGATTTAGAATTGGCTTTGTTCTCTCTCCAAGCCGATGCTGATTTGGAATTGGCTTTGTTCTCTCTCTCTAGGACGATGCTGATTTAGAATTGGCTTTGTTCTCTCTCTGGGACGATTCTGATTTAGAATTGGCTTTGTTCTCTCTCTAGGCCGATGCTTATTTAGAATTGGCTTTGTTCTCTCTCTAGGCCGATGCTGATTTGGAATTGGCTTTGTTCTCTCTCTGGGACGATTCTGATTTAGAATTGGCTTTGTTCTCTCTCTAGGCCGATGCTGATTTAGAATTGGCTTTGTTCTCTCTCCAAGCCGATGCTGATTTGGAATTGGCTTTGTTCTCTCTCTAGGACGATGCTGATTTAGAATTGGCTTTGTTCTCTCTCCAAGCCGATGCTGATTTGGAATTGGCTTTGTTCTCTCTCTAGGACGATGCTGATTTAGAATTGGCTTTGTTCTCTCTCTAGGACGATGCTGATTTAGAATTGGCTTTGTTCTCTCTCTAGACCGGTGCTGATTTGGAATTGGCTTTGTTCTCTCTCTAGGGCGATGCTGATTTAGAATTGGCTTTGTTCTCTCTCTGGGACGATTCTGATTTGGAATTGGCTTTGTTCTCTCTCTGGGACGATTCTGATTTAGAATTGGCTTTGTTCTCTCTCTCTAGGACGATGCTGATTTAGAATTGGCTTTGTTCTCTCCAGGACGATTCTGATTTAGAATTGGCTTTGTTCTCTCTCTCTAGGACGATGCTGATTTAGAATTGGCTTTGTTCTCTCTCTGGGACGATTCTGATTTAGAATTGGCTTTGTTCTCTCTCTCTAGGCCGATGCTGATTTGGAATTGGCTTTGTTCTCTCTCTGGGACGATTCTGATTTAGAATTGGCTTTGTTCTCTCTCTCTAGGACGATGCTGATTTAGAATTGGCTTTGTTCTCTCCAGGACGATTCTGATTTAGAATTGGCTTTGTTCTCTCTCTCTAGGACGATGCTGATTTAGAATTGGCTTTGTTCTCTCTAGGACGATGCTGATTTAGAATTGGCTTTGTTCTCTCTAGGACGATTCTGATTTAGAATTGGCTTTGTTCTCTCTCTAGGCCGATGCTGATTTGGAATTGGCTTTGTTCTCTCTCTGGGACGATTCTGATTTAGAATTGGCTTTGTTCTCTCTCTAGGCCGATGCTGATTTAGAATTGGCTTTGTTCTCTCTCTAGGGCGATGCTGATTTAGAATTGGCTTTGTTCTCTCTCCAAGCCGATGCTGATTTGGAATTGGCTTTGTTCTCTCTCTCTAGGACGATACTGATTTAGAATTGGCTTTGTTCTCTCTCAGGGACGATGCTGATTTGGAATTGGCTTTGTTCTCTCTCTGGGACGATTCTGATTTAGAATTGGCTTTGTTCTCTCTCTAGGGCGATGCTGATTTAGAATTGGCTTTGTTCTCTCTCCAAGCCGATGCTGATTTGGAATTGGCTTTGTTCTCTCTCTCTAGGACGATGCTGATTTAGAATTGGCTTTGTTCTCTCTCAGGGACGATGCTGATTTGGAATTGGCTTTGTTCTCTCTCTCTAGGACGGTGCTGATTTAGAATTGGCTTTGTTCTCTCTCTAGACCGGTGCTGATTTAGAATTGGCTTTGTTCTCTCTCTAGGGCGATGCTGATTTAGAATTGGCTTTGTTCTCTCTCCAAGCCGATGCTGATTTGGAATTGGCTTTGTTCTCTCTCTCTAGGACGATGCTGATTTAGAATTGGCTTTGTTCTCTCTCTGGGACGATTCTGATTTAGAATTGGCTTTGTTCTCTCTCTCTAGGACGATGCTGATTTAGAATTGGCTTTGTTCTCTCTCTCTAGGACGGTGCTGATTTAGAATTGGCTTTGTTCTCTCTCTAGACCGGTGCTGATTTAGAATTGGCTTTGTTCTCTCTCTAGGGCGATGCTGATTTAGAATTGGCTTTGTTCTCTCTCTAGACCGGTGCTGATTTAGAATTGGCTTTGTTCTCTCTCTAGGGCGATGCTGATTTAGAATTGTCTTTGTTCTCTCTCTAGGACGATTCTGATTTGGAATTGGCTTTGTTCTCTCTCTAGGGCGATGCTGATTTAGAATTGGCTTTGTTCTCTCTCTCTAGGCCGATTCTGATTTAGAATTGGCTTTGTTCTCTCTCTAGGACGATTCTGATTTAGAATTGTCTTTGTTCTCTCTCTAGGACGATTCTGATTTGGAATTGGCTTTGTTCTCTCTCTAGGCCGATGCTGATTTGGAATTGGCTTTGTTCTCTCTCTAAGCCGGTGCTTATTTAGAATTGGCTTTGTTCTCTCTCTAGGCCGATGCTGATTTAGAATTGGCTTTGTTCTCTCTCCAAGCCGATGCTGATTTGGAATTGGCTTTGTTCTCTCTCTGGGACGATTCTGATTTAGAATTGGCTTTGTTCTCTCTCTAAGCCGATGCTGATTTAGAATTGGCTTTGTTCTCTCTCTAGGCCGATGCTGATTTGGAATTGGCTTTGTTCTCTCTCTCTAGGACGATGCTGATTTGGAATTGGCTTTGTTCTCTCTCTAGGACGGTGCTGATTTAGAATTGGCTTTGTTCTCTCTCTAGGCCGATGCTGATTTGGAATTGGCTTTGTTCTCTCTAGGACGATGCTGATTTGGAATTGGCTTTGTTCTCTCTCTCTAGGACGATGCTGATTTGGAATTGGCTTTGTTCTCTCTCTCTAGGACGATGCTGATTTGGAATTGGCTTTGTTCTCTCTCTAAGCCGGTGCTTATTTAGAATTGGCTTTGTTCTCTCTCTAGGCCGATGCTGATTTGGAATTGGCTTTGTTCTCTCTAGGACGATGCTGATTTGGAATTGGCTTTGTTCTCTCTCTAAGCCGGTGCTTATTTAGAATTGGCTTTGTTCTCTCTCTGGGACGATTCTGATTTAGAATTGGCTTTGTTCTCTCTAGGACGATGCTGATTTGGAATTGGCTTTGTTCTCTCTCTAGGCCGATGCTGATTTGGAATTGGCTTTGTTCTCTCTAGGACGATGCTGATTTGGAATTGGCTTTGTTCTCTCTCTAAGCCGGTGCTTATTTAGAATTGGCTTTGTTCTCTCTCTGGGACGATTCTGATTTAGAATTGGCTTTGTTCTCTCTAGGACGATGCTGATTTGGAATTGGCTTTGTTCTCTCTCTAAGCCGGTGCTTATTTAGAATTGGCTTTGTTCTCTCTCTGGGACGATTCTGATTTAGAATTGGCTTTGTTCTCTCTAGGACGATGCTGATTTAGAATTGGCTTTGTTCTCTCTCTCTAGGACGATGCTGATTTGGAATTGGCTTTGTTCTCTCTCTAAGCCGGTGCTTATTTAGAATTGGCTTTGTTCTCTCTCTAGGCCGATGCTGATTTGGAATTGGCTTTGTTCTCTCTAGGACGATGCTGATTTGGAATTGGCTTTGTTCTCTCTCTAAGCCGGTGCTTATTTAGAATTGGCTTTGTTCTCTCTCTGGGACGATTCTGATTTAGAATTGGCTTTGTTCTCTCTAGGACGATGCTGATTTGGAATTGGCTTTGTTCTCTCTCTAAGCCGGTGCTTATTTAGAATTGGCTTTGTTCTCTCTCTAGGCCGATGCTGATTTGGAATTGGCTTTGTTCTCTCTCTTTAGGCCGGTGCTGATTTAGAATTGGCTTTGTTCTCTCTCTCTAGGCCGGTGCTGATTTAGAATTGGCTTTGTTCTCTCTCTAGGACGATGCTGATTTGGAATTGGCTTTGTTCTCTCTCTGGGACGATTCTGATTTAGAATTGGCTTTGTTCTCTCTCTAGGACGATGCTTATTTAGAATTGGCTTTGTTCTCTCTCTAGGACGGTGCTTATTTAGAATTGGCTTTGTTCTCTCTCTAGGACGATGCTTATTTAGAATTGGCTTTGTTCTCTCTCTAGGACGGTGCTTATTTAGAATTGGCTTTGTTCTCTCTCTAGGCCGATGCTGATTTGGAATTGGCTTTGTTCTCTCTAGGACGATGCTGATTTGGAATTGGCTTTGTTCTCTCTCTGGGACGATTCTGATTTAGAATTGGCTTTGTTCTCTCTCTAGGACGATGCTTATTTAGAATTGGCTTTGTTCTCTCTCTAAGCCGGTGCTTATTTAGAATTGGCTTTGTTCTCTCTCTGGGACGATTCTGATTTAGAATTGGCTTTGTTCTCTCTAGGACGATGCTGATTTGGAATTGGCTTTGTTCTCTCTCTAAGCCGGTGCTTATTTAGAATTGGCTTTGTTCTCTCTCTAGGCCGATGCTGATTTGGAATTGGCTTTGTTCTCTCTAGGACGATGCTGATTTGGAATTGGCTTTGTTCTCTCTCTGGGACGATTCTGATTTAGAATTGGCTTTGTTCTCTCTCTAGGACGATGCTTATTTAGAATTGGCTTTGTTCTCTCTCTAGGCCGATGCTGATTTGGAATTGGCTTTGTTCTCTCTCTAAGCCGGTGCTTATTTAGAATTGGCTTTGTTCTCTCTCTAGGCCGATGCTGATTTGGAATTGGCTTTGTTCTCTCTAGGACGATGCTGATTTGGAATTGGCTTTGTTCTCTCTCTGGGACGATTCTGATTTAGAATTGGCTTTGTTCTCTCTCTAGGGCGATGCTGATTTAGAATTGGCTTTGTTCTCTCTCTAGGACGATGCTTATTTAGAATTGGCTTTGTTCTCTCTCTAGGACGGTGCTTATTTAGAATTGGCTTTGTTCTCTCTCTAGGACGATGCTTATTTAGAATTGGCTTTGTTCTCTCTCTAGGACGGTGCTTATTTAGAATTGGCTTTGTTCTCTCTCTAGGCCGATGCTGATTTGGAATTGGCTTTGTTCTCTCTAGGACGATGCTGATTTGGAATTGGCTTTGTTCTCTCTAGGACGATGCTGATTTAGAATTGGCTTTGTTCTCTCTCTAGGACGATGCTGATTTGGAATTGGCTTTGTTCTCTCTCTAGGCCGATGCTGATTTGGAATTGGCTTTGTTCTCTCTCTAGGACGGTGCTTATTTAGAATTGGCTTTGTTCTCTCTCTAGGACGATGCTTATTTAGAATTGGCTTTGTTCTCTCTCTAGGACGGTGCTTATTTAGAATTGGCTTTGTTCTCTCTCTAGGCCGATGCTGATTTGGAATTGGCTTTGTTCTCTCTAGGACGATGCTGATTTGGAATTGGCTTTGTTCTCTCTAGGACGATGCTGATTTAGAATTGGCTTTGTTCTCTCTCTAGGACGATGCTGATTTGGAATTGGCTTTGTTCTCTCTCTAGGACGATGCTGATTTAGAATTGGCTTTGTTCTCTCTCTGGGACGATTCTGATTTAGAATTGGCTTTGTTCTCTCTCTAGGACGATGCTTATTTAGAATTGGCTTTGTTCTCTCTCTAGGACGGTGCTTATTTAGAATTGGCTTTGTTCTCTCTCTAGGACGATGCTGATTTAGAATTGGCTTTGTTCTCTCTCTAATACGATGCTTTGCTTATTTAGAATTGGCTTTGTTCTCTCTCTAGGACGGTGCTTATTTAGAATTGGCTTTGTTCTCTCTCTAGGCCGATGCTGATTTGGAATTGGCTTTGTTCTCTCTAGGACGATGCTGATTTAGAATTGGCTTTGTTCTCTCTCTAGGACGATGCTGATTTAGAATTGGCTTTGTTCTCTCTCTAGGCCGATGGTGATTTAGAATTGGCTTTGTTCTCTCTCTGGGACGATTCTGATTTAGAATTGGCTTTGTTCTCTCTCTCTAAGCCGGTGCTTATTTAGAATTGGCTTTGTTCTCTCTCTCTAGGACGATGCTGATTTGGAATTGGCTTTGTTCTCTCTCTAGGACGATGCTGATTTAGAATTGGCTTTGTTCTTTCTCTAGGACGATGCTGATTTTGAATTGGCTTTGTTCTCTCTCTCTAGGACGATGCTGATTTGGAATTGGCTTTGTTCTCTCTCTAGGACGATGCTGATTTAGAATTGGCTTTGTTCTCTCTCTCTAGGACGATGCTGATTTGGAATTGGCTTTGTTCTCTCTCTAAGCCGGTGCTTATTTAGAATTGGCTTTGTTCTCTCTCTCTAGGACGATGCTGATTTGGAATTGGCTTTGTTCTCTCTCTAGGACGATGCTGATTTAGAATTGGCTTTGTTCTCTCTCTAGGACGATGCTGATTTTGAATTGGCTTTGTTCTCTCTCTCTAGGACGGTGCTGATTTAGAATTGGCTTTGTTCTCTCTCTAGGCCGATGCTGATTTAGAATTGGCTTTGTTCTCTCTCTAGACCGATGCTGATTTAGAATTGGCTTTGTTCTCTCTCTAGGACGATGCTGATTTAGAATTGGCTTTGTTCTCTCTCTAGGACGATGCTGATTTAGAATTGGCTTTGTTCTCTCTCTAGGACGATGCTGATTTAGAATTGGCTTTGTTCTCTCTCTAGGCCGATGCTGATTTGGAATTGGCTTTGTTCTCTCTCTAAGCCGGTGCTTATTTAGAATTGGCTTTGTTCTCTCTCTAGGACGATTCTGATTTTGAATTGGCTTTGTTCTCTCTCTCTAGGACGGTGCTGATTTAGAATTGGCTTTGTTCTCTCTCTAGGCCGATGCTGATTTAGAATTGGCTTTGTTCTCTCTCTAGACCGATGCTGATTTAGAATTGGCTTTGTTCTCTCTCTAGGACGATGCTGATTTAGAATTGGCTTTGTTCTCTCTCTAGGACGATGCTGATTTAGAATTGGCTTTGTTCTCTCTCTAGGACGATGCTGATTTAGAATTGGCTTTGTTCTCTCTCTAGGCCGATGCTGATTTGGAATTGGCTTTGTTCTCTCTCTAAGCCGGTGCTTATTTAGAATTGGCTTTGTTCTCTCTCTAGGACGATTCTGATTTTGAATTGGCTTTGTTCTCTCTCTCTAGGACGGTGCTGATTTAGAATTGGCTTTGTTCTCTCTCTAGGCCGATGCTGATTTAGAATTGGCTTTGTTCTCTCTCTAGACCGATGCTGATTTAGAATTGGCTTTGTTCTCTCTCTAGGACGATGCTGATTTAGAATTGGCTTTGTTCTCTCTCTAGGACGATGCTGATTTGGAATTGGCTTTGTTCTCTCTCTAAGCCGGTGCTTATTTAGAATTGGCTTTGTTCTCTCTCTCTAGGACGATTCTGATTTAGAATTGGCTTTGTTCTCTCTCTAGGACGATGCTGATTTAGAATTGGCTTTGTTCTCTCTCTGGGACGATTCTGATTTAGAATTGTCTTTGTTCTCTCTCTAGGACGATGCTGATTTAGAATTGGCTTTGTTCTCTCTCTCTAGGACGATGCTGATTTAGAATTGGCTTTGTTCTCTCTCTAGGACGATGCTGATTTAGAATTGGCTTTGTTCTCTCTCTAGGCCGATGCTTATTTAGAATTGGCTTTGTTCTCTCTCTAGGACGATGCTGATTTAGAATTGGCTTTGTTCTCTCTCTAGGACGATGCTGATTTAGAATTGGCTTTGTTCTCTCTCTAGGACGATGCTGATTTAGAATTGGCTTTGTTCTCTCTCTAGGACGATGCTGATTTAGAATTGGCTTTGTTCTCTCTCTAGGCCGATGCTGATTTAGAATTGGCTTTGTTCTCTCTCTAGGACGATGCTGATTTAGAATTGGCTTTGTTCTCTCTCTAGGCCGATGCTGATTTAGAATTGGCTTTGTTCTCTCTCTAGGACGATGCTGATTTAGAATTGGCTTTGTTCTCTCTCTAGGACGATGCTGATTTAGAATTGGCTTTGTTCTCTCTCTCTAGGACGGTGCTGATTTAGAATTGGCTTTGTTCTCTCTCTAGGACGATGCTGATTTAGAATTGGCTTTGTTCTCTCTCTCTAGGACGATGCTGATTTGGAATTGGCTTTGTTCTCTCTCTAGGGCGATGCTGATTTAGAATTGGCTTTGTTCTCTCTCTAGGACGATGCTGATTTAGAATTGGCTTTGTTCTCTCTCTAGGCCGATGCTGATTTAGAATTGGCTTTGTTCTCTCTCTAGGACGATGCTGATTTAGAATTGGCTTTGTTCTCTCTCTAGGACGATGCTGATTTAGAATTGGCTTTGTTCTCTCTCTTAGGACGATGCTGATTTAGAATTGGCTTTGTTCTCTCTCTAGGACGATGCTGATTTAGAATTGGCTTTGTTCTCTCTCTAGGACGATGCTGATTTAGAATTGGCTTTGTTCTCTCTCTAGGACGATGCTGATTTAGAATTGGCTTTGTTCTCTCTCTAGGCCGATGCTGATTTAGAATTGGCTTTGTTCTCTCTCTAGGACGATGCTGATTTAGAATTGGCTTTGTTCTCTCTCTAGGACGATGCTGATTTAGAATTGGCTTTGTTCTCTCTCTAGACCGATGCTGATTTAGAATTGGCTTTGTTCTCTCTCTAGGCCGATGCTGATTTAGAATTGGCTTTGTTCTCTCTCTCTAGGACGATGCTGATTTAGAATTGGCTTTGTTCTCTCTCTGGACGATTCTGATTTAGAATTGGCTTTGTTCTCTCTCTAGGACGATGCTGATTTAGAATTGGCTTTGTTCTCTCTCTAGGCCGATGCTATTTAGAATTGGCTTTGTTCTCTCTCTAGGACGATGCTGATTTAGAATTGGCTTTGTTCTCTCTCTAGGACGATGCTGATTTAGAATTGGCTTTGTTCTCTCTCTAGGCCGATGCTGATTTAGAATTGGCTTTGTTCTCTCTCTCTAGGACGATGCTGATTTAGAATTGGCTTTGTTCTCTCTCTCTAAGACGATGCTGATTTAGAATTGGCTTTGTTCTCTCTCTAGGACGATGCTGATTTAGAATTGGCTTTGTTCTCTCTCTCAGGACCGATGCTGATTTAGAATTGGCTTTGTTCTCTCTCTAGGACGATGCTGATTTAGAATTGGCTTTGTTCTCTCTCTAGGACGATGCTGATTTAGAATTGGCTTTGTTCTCTCTCTAGGACCGATGCTGATTTAGAATTGGCTTTGTTCTCTCTCTCTAGGACGATGCTGATTTAGAATTGGCTTTGTTCTCTCTCTAGGACGATGCTGATTTAGAATTGGCTTTGTTCTCTCTCTCTAGGACGATGCTGATTTAGAATTGGCTTTGTTCTCTCTCTAAGCCGGTGCTTATTTAGAATTGGCTTTGTTCTCTCTCTAGGCCGATGCTGATTTGGAATTGGCTTTGTTCTCTCTCTAGGACGATTCTGATTTAGAATTGGCTTTGTTCTCTCTCTAGGCCGATGCTGATTTAGAATTGGCTTTGTTCTCTCTCTAGGCCGATGCTGATTTAGAATTGGCTTTGTTCTCTCTCTAGGCCGATGCTGATTTAGAATTGGCTTTGTTCTCTCTCTAGGCCGATGCTGATTTAGAATTGGCTTTGTTCTCTCTCTAGGCCGATGCTGATTTAGAATTGGCTTTGTTCTCTCTCTCTAGGACGATGCTGATTTAGAATTGGCTTTGTTCTCTCTCTAGGACGATGCTGATTTAGAATTGGCTTTGTTCTCTCTCTCTCTAGACCGTTGCTGATTTAGAATTGGCTTTGTTCTCTCTCTCTAGGACGATGCTGATTTAGAATTGGCTTTGTTCTCTCTCTAGGACGATGCTGATTTAGAATTGGCTTTGTTCTCTCTCTCTAGGGCGATGCTGATTTAGAATTGGCTTTGTTCTCTCTCTCAGGACGGTGCTGATTTAGAATTGGCTTTGTTCTCTCTCTAGGACCGATGCTGATTTAGAATTGGCTTTGTTCTCTCTCTAGGACGATGCTGATTTAGAATTGGCTTTGTTCTCTCTCTAGGACCGATGCTGATTTAGAATTGGCTTTGTTCTCTCTCTAGGACGATGCTGATTTAGAATTGGCTTTGTTCTCTCTCTAGGACGATGCTGATTTAGAATTGGCTTTGTTCTCTCTCTAGGACGATGCTGATTTAGAATTGGCTTTGTTCTCTCTCTAGGACCGGTGCTGATTTAGAATTGGCTTTGTTCTCTCTCTAGGACGATGCTGATTTAGAATTGGCTTTGTTCTCTCTCTAGGACCGATGCTGATTTAGAATTGGCTTTGTTCTCTCTCTAGGACGATGCTGATTTAGAATTGGCTTTGTTCTCTCTCTAGGACGATGCTGATTTAGAATTGGCTTTGTTCTCTCTCTAGGCCGATGCTGATTTAGAATTGGCTTTGTTCTCTCTAGGCCGATGCTGATTTGGAATTGGCTTTGTTCTCTCTCTAGGACGATGCTGATTTAGAATTGGCTTTGTTCTCTCTCTCTAGGACGATGCTGATTTGGAATTGGCTTTGTTCTCTCTCTGGGACGGTGCTTATTTAGAATTGGCTTTGTTCTCTCTCTCTAGGCCGGTGCTGATTTAGAATCTGTTCTCAAACTCGAACTACAACGGGAGAACTCAGTGTTTGCAGCTGATTCCCAACACCCCGTCGACTCGAGACTCGCAAACAAACTTACCAAGTGGTTCACCGTCTTACTGGTTGTCCCGTTGGAATCACTACGCGACGTTTGTCTAGATATCGCCGGTAAGATTAACAATTTTGTATTAAAACTAATTACAACACACTTAAGTTGGTTATTGCTGAGTAATGTGCAATGTTGTAAATGTAATGTAACAAACCAACACGGATTTATTTAGTAAAACTGTTACACACCTTATTAAGTGTGACGTACTTTATTTATTCTTACAATGGAAAATATGTCATCGTTTATTAATAATTATAAACCATTTTTTTAATATTTGCAGTGTCCTACAGGCCCTATTTATATTTTATTATAGGCAATATTTCCAATATTTCGAACAGCAATAGGAAATCAATGTCTACGTTTCTACCGACCATAGGGGCCCTTCTCAATCGCTTGTTGGAGTTGGACCAGAGTGCCAATGAGCCGGACGCACGGGGGTTAGTAGGTTGTGGTGCTTCAAATTCCGAGTCATGAGGAGTTCGGAAAGCGTCTCCTCTGGGGATCTGGCTGAACTCGTGGTTTTAGCCACTCTTACATCTGGATTCAGCTTGTAAAGATAGAATTTCCGGGTTTTATTTAATTTTTGTTTATTAATATAAATTTTCGGGTGCCTACTTAAATATATTTGATGTTGTCTTGAGAAATTCTGTGAGTTAAAAACATGTCACAAACTGAACAAAACCAACCAGAGCTTCATCAAATTTAGATATTACTTTTTGTTAAATTGGTTGAATAGATGATCATTGACTCCCTTTTTAGATACCAGATGGGTAGTGAGTGGTGTAGGCGTGAGACGTTCACCTCGTGGCCCCACATGGGCTATAAGTGGGCCCTCCCTGACGCGATGGCCGCCGCTGGCTTCTACCATCACCCCACCCACCCGGGCGAGGACAGGGCTCTCTGTTTCTGTTGCCACGTCAGTTTAATTACTTGGGAAGCATCGGATGAACCTTGGTTAGTATTCATTTGGTTAGATAAAATATAGAAAATGTTTGATAGAAAAAGGTGGGGCTAGCTCAGTTGGTCGATACAATGAGTACCTAGTTGAGTTACTGGGAGCAAATCTTTGGATTGGAGAGCAGATATCGAACGAGGAGACTTTGGGTCGCCTCTTGCTTGATTATAACTAGGGATGTGCCGGATTGACTATTTTCAAACCGGCCAGGCCGGAGCCGGAGCGGATCCGGCCGGAATTCCGATCAAAGCCGGATTTTTAATATATTACCACCTTTTTCCTTGAATCAGCTATATGGTACCTTTGTGCATGAACAGAACTGGATGGAGGGAGGGTACCACGTCGTTTGGTCCTTTGGGCGTTAGGTCGTTAGGGCGTTGGGCTGCGTCGATAGATAACGTGCTGGATCATTATCTATCAGCAAGGTCATGATAAGGAATTTGACTTTATTAACATTACTACTTTACAGAATGAATTCAGAAGTAGATAAGTATGTCAATTATCCCAAATAAACGGGACGAGAAGAGCGTTTCCTAATTTACAAATACTTGTACATGTATATTTAGTATCACCAGCGTCTTCAATTTATTCCGCGTATTTATTCCGCGCGAATATTTGTAGAGGCTGGTGATGTATTTGATGAGAAACGCTCTCGTCTACTTCCGGATCGTGGAGAGAAACTAATATTTTTGTACCATAACCTCTATTTGATACGACGATTTGAGTAAGATTATAACGACGATTTGATATTTGATATAATGGATTGATTCGATAAATAAATTGCAAATTGATTAATAGAACGAAGTAATACAGTAGCTGTAGTTTTTTTATACTCTCTGCCTCTGGGATAAAATGGATTTACTAGAATTTCTAAATTGCCTCTCGAATATATAAACTGGTCATTCGGGGGCTTAATATCAATTTATATCAAACCTACCTAGACCAAAATTAACGCTTGCGCTCTGGGACAATATAATAATTATTGACTAGTTATAATTAGTATATGGGTATACATGTACTATTTATTATATATATATTTAGTGTTATTGAGGCTGAGCTCAACCAAATACAAATATTCTTGGCAAAAAAAGTAGTCAGTCAGCTCAGCATGTAGATTGTCATAAAATTATAGCTCTGCTTTATAGACTTTATCATATTCATAATATTATGAATGAATATGATACAAATTATAAAAATAATTGTTTTGTATTGCATTGTATTTGCTTATGTTTAAATTTGTTTGAATATACCTACTACTACTACTAAGTCGAGCGAACTCGGACAGTGGAAATGAGATAGTAGTCTTGTGTAGCAACCATCAATTCGTTGTTCAAGTGATTTAGTCAGTGTCCAGGTCTCACCCCCGTATAAAAATACACTTTCCACTGTGGCTCGAACGAACTTAGTCTTCAGGTGCCTGGGGAGATCTGATTTCCAGATGGTATCCATTTTTGATATAGCTACCCTAGCCTTTGCTTTCCTAACTTCTATGTCCTTTTTGCTACTCTCTATCCATGATCCAAGGTACTGGAAGTCATCGACCTTCCTTAGTTGATTATTATCAATGGTTGTCAAGTTTCCATCAACATTAAAGGTCATGAATTCGGTCTTGGTAGCATTTGCAATCCAACCTCCTTAGCAGCCCTCTCCACTTTATTTAGTAGAAGCTGTGCATCTGCTAGCGTATTAGAGAGCAGGGCGATGTCATCCGCAAAGTCGGTGTCTGTGACTGTAGTTGCCGGATATCTACTACTTCTGCGTTCTCGAAGTGTGAATCCCAGGTCTTCACCCTTTGTGGCCGTCCTCATTGCGTAATCCAGCACAATTACAAATATTAATGGTGCTAATGTGTCACCTTGCAGTACGCCAGCCAGGATTGAGAAAAACTCAGTTTCACCATCTGGTGAGAGTACCTGCGCTTCTGTGTCACAATATAACAATCCAATGCCAGCAACAATTACTTCTGGTATTCCATAAGCTCTTATGATTTCAAGCATTTTACCTCTATGGATGGAGTCGAATGCCTTCTTGAAGTCCACAAAAGTCATGACTGCGGGGAGATTCTTTGACTTAATTCCTTCAATCAGTCTCCGTAGTGCAAGTATCTGAGCTATTGTTGATCTACTTGGTCGAAATCCGTTTTGGCTCTTACGCAGTAGTTTCTCTATGTGAGGCCTAATCCTATATAGAATCATTTTATTGTATATTTTGGCAGCTACCACAAGCAGACAGATCCCACGATAGTTTGTTGGTATGCCGAGGTCTCCTTTCTTGGGGAGAGGCTTTAGTTGACCTTTAGTCCAAATTGGTGGTGGCTTTTCCCCTTTTAACATCCGGTTGCAAACATTCAATAATGGTCTATTTAGCACTCCGGTTTTCCATACCTCCGCTGGGATTTCATCCAATCCGGTCGCTTTATTATTGGACATGCTTTTAATGCTTCTTTGGAGTTCGGCAGGTGTGAAGTCCCCTGTTTCTATAGGTAGTGTCTTGTCATATATTTTCCTTGTAGGGCTGACCTCAATGTTTGGCGGCTGCCCAAGCAAGTTGCTGAAGTGATTTTTCCACTTCCCAACACGTTCTTCAGGACTATCGGCTTTGAGGCGCCCCTTTGCACAACCTTTCCGACCAGATACCTCATTTACAGTTTGCCAGGTAAGTCTTGATTGTTGCTGTATGTGAGTAGTTGTAATTGCTTCAGTTTTATCCTGTATGTACTTTTCCTGGCTGATGTTGTAGGCTAATTTAAGATCGTCCTTAGCTTTCTCAACCTTGTTAATGTTTTCGGTTGTTGGTTGTTCGGTTTTAACTTTGTAGGCTATCTTAAGATCTTCTCTCTTACAAGTAACCTCAGAGTTTTGCCATGGCGCATACTGTTTTCGTTTAGGTTTCTGGGGGATATGCCTCTTAGCTGATTCCTTTTGGGCTGTTATTATATTCTGGTATATTGAATCGGTGGATTGGTTTTCATCCATTGACCGAAGTGCTTCAAAGTGGTTTTGAACTTCTACTGTATAAGCATCCTTTACAGCATTGTCAGTTCTGAGTTTCTCCCAGTCATAGTTGATTTGCTTGCTTGTCCTGGGTTTGCTGGCTCTCAAACTGAGTCTGATCTCTGCAGTCACAATTCTGTGGTCCGAACCAATTAGGTTGAACGAGCTGTATGCCTCGCAGTTGATCATGCTGTTTCTCCACTTTTTGTTTATAAGGATGTAATCCAGTTGTGCTTTGGTTCCATTAGAGTATTGAAAGGTCCATAGCTTCCCCTTACTCTTTTCAAATGTGTTGTTTGTTGGTATCAATTCACATTCTTCCATTAGGTCTAAAAGTAAGTACCCATTTCTGTTAGAACTGGTGTTATAGGTGTAACCCTTGATGTCTTCTGGGCCAATTTGCGCATTCAGGTCACCAGCAATGACTTTAACATTGTGTTTCGGGATGTCCTTAATAAGTCCAGTCAGTTCTTCATAAAACTTGACTGCTTGTTCTGGCTCTGGTGCATTGGTTGGACTGTAGCAACATATAACTGTTGTCTTGGGATTCCCATCAAATGTTGCGATCATAACCCTGGAATTTATAGATTCGATGTTGTGTAGGGTCTTAAGTGCAAATGGGCTTAGCAGAATTCCTACTCCACCAATTGATGCATTGGCCGAGTTTCTTACTGCTGAGCTTGTTACTAACGTCCATCCATTTCCAATGTCATTGTACTTCATGGCAGTGTCTTCATGACAAATCCGATGTTCTTGGATGCAGATGATGTCGATGTTATATTCCATAGCCAGAGCGACCATGTCACCCTGTTTGCTCTGTGCTTTCAGCGTGCGTGCGTTCATTGTAGCAATCTTTAGTGTCTTTATCCATTTCAACAGGTTGGTTCTTCTTTCTTCTCTGTCTTCTGTTCCAGTAGCCAATTTATCGACCCCAGCCTGGTGTACCACTGAGGGACGCGGTCCTTGTTGACCCGGGCGACGACCGAGCCGGTATTTCTCCTGGATGGTTCTCATACTCATATCTTTCAGTTGCGGGAGTAAACCGCTTGTGGTCGCAACTCCTACAAGCGTCTACGCAGTAGGTCGCCGTTGGTTGATTACCTTCTGCCGACCTTGTCAGCATGTCTAGCCGTTGGTTGATTACCTTCCGCCTATCCATGGCCTACAGCCCTGCTGCCGACTGTAGGGGTCCATTTGTTACACCCTGAACCAAGTGTGCCTCCTGGGTTAGGTTACCTAACACTGGTAGAGGAGCATCCAGTATAGACAGGGCGGGGCTTGTATCATCTCTAATGCAGATGCGTATCAAGCCTTTGCCTTCAATGGAGCTCTAGGCGCTATAGCCCTCAATGACTTATTTAGTTGACGGGGCTGAACCAACCCACTCTTGATCAACTAAATAATGAATAGGCTATGCTTATCGGGCCTGCCCTACTGGGCTGGCAGCTACAGGTAGTACCACATTACTGCCATAGTGGTAGCAGGATCTGGGGACCTGACCTGACCTTATCCACATTCACATTCCAAACATTCAGTTATGTATTTCTTTATTTTAATCAAATAATTATAATATTAGCAATTTTACTATCCATGAGGAAATAAAGCCAAGATTCAATAATATTTATTTATTTTGTTCACCTAAAGGTCGGAACACGAACGTCATCAACCGAATTGCCCGTTCGTCCGCGGCGAGCCAACAGTTAATGTGCCGTTGGATGTGGCCATGGCGACGGACCCAGCGTTACCCTGCGAACACAACATCCTCAGCACGTCTACCTACGACAGAGTGATAGCTACCGGCAGCGCTGATGGACATGTTACTGTGTGGGACACGAGAGTTTTATTCCAGGTAGCTATTGTGCACTCACAGACCGAGCCTGAATAACGCAGATAATAATTGTATTTGTC